>JABFPJ010000059.1:0-78825 GCA_022817425.1 Gryon sp. ZL-2020 | reverse complement strand
CAACGAATGTTATTCATTTATAGACAACCGTTGGCCCTACCATCGGGACAGTATATTTATTGCGGCAAATATGTATCGAGACAGTACATTTTGCCAACCATTGTTTGCCAGTACTGTGCCAGACTTCGGCCCTTTGTCACCTCTGGCTTAATACCAACACTTCTTTATGGGATATGGTGTTATCGTGGATCATGACAAACGCTTTAAAAAGCAATGGATGAATTGGATTTTGAGCGGAGCTTTTACTGGAATTGCAAACACCCAATGCACGCCGGCTCTTAGACGTACAACATTTTTTGATGTCACAACTTTCTCAATTTCAAATTGTCTAGACGGTAAAGAAATTTACATCGCGCAATTGAAATTGTGAAAATAATCAGACAGTTAGTACAGTGCTTGCGAAAAATATAGCTGTCGTTACTTTTTAAACTTTGGGTCTTTGAATTTTAATGAAAATTGATTACATTTTAAAGATCATAATTCATCAGCAGGAATATGTGCAAAAGTAATAAATTTTGTTATTTAATAATGTATTATTTATTTTGTAAAACGTATGATTAACAATTACAGTGGAACCTACGAAGGGTCTGTCTTTGTTTACACTGTGAAGAGTCTATGATTTCCATCTTTTTTAACTCATATTTTCTTATGAATAAAAAAAAGATAACAATAGTGGAATTTTTGCAAGTTACAAAGGACAAAAAATGTTGGACTCTTTACAAGTTTTACTTTAATATTATATGAAAATTGAAATAATATTAAGAAAAAAAGAATCTCGCTGTTATTTTTATCGAGTTTGAAATCTTTGAAATTCCTTCTCGTTAAACAAAGAGGAATAAAAGAAAATATGTTTGCTGACAACTTGTGCAAGGCGTTTGCAATAAAAAAAGAAGCAAAACGATTGTTAAAGAGGAAGTAGGTTATTCGAGTCATGTATTGACAGCGAGTTGGTTGAATACGCCTCTTGCAAGACAATTTGAAATGCGAATCTGACGAATTGCGATCGAGGAAGTGTCGTCTGACGGGCTAATTGAATTCCATCAGAAATGAGAGTGGCGCATTTACGAGGCCCGATAATCGATTCCCGTGATCGGAAGCGAGAAGCGGGATTACCGGGGGATTATGGAGATCATCCGAATAATTACACCGCTCGGTTTGGAATCCTCGCGTCAGCAAATAACGTTGATCCGGACCGGAAAATTCAAGGTCCAGTGAGGCGCGAGACTTCACCAACATGATTTCGCATGCCATGAAACATTGACAGATGCCTCTTTATCTAGATTTTTCGCATACCACACATACGAAAAGCTATCATTTTCGTTGTCCAAATTATCAAACGAATTATTACGATGCATTCATTATTCTCCGACAAGAAATAAAGTGAAATTAATTTTTGTTCAATTAAAGTACTAATTTATTACAATTTCGAAAATAATTTTCATATGATTGATTGAAATATAATATTTCACGTAAAAAGATGCTTCTATCAATTATAACTGTAATGTTATAATTTAAATTATAATATTATTACACTGTATATAAAAATAAAAGATAATCAAATTTAAACAGTAGCTTAAAAATGTTAAAAGTTATAAATATAAAGATAGTGCAATAATAAATTAGCATTAATATCGCAAGGGTTTAAACTTTGAAAGTACTCGTTAAACGATAATGCATAAACTCAGGAAATAAAATGAAATTCAAATTTTGCAGGACATAATGGGCGAATCATAATAAAGATAACGACGGCAACAATTTTGGCCGGCGTGTAATTTCGAAACATATCTGCGTTTACTCTGCTTTCGAGCGAGTTCTAATATCATTTTTCTTCATTTGTCCAAACCAACTCGGACGATAAGATCATTAAACCCGACAATAGTGAATCGCAGTAGCGTCACGCTAATTGCTTTCTTCCATACCGTTGGCTTCTCAATGGCTGGGGCTATATTGCAACACATAAACGACGGGGCAATAAGGCGAAGAAAAACACGGCCCTGACGAGATTTATGAGTTTTTGAGAGCCAAGTGTGCAAACCCACAGTTTTGCGAGTTGCCGAATCGCGACACGAGCGCTAGAGTTTTTTGGGTTCGAGTCTGATTTATCTTCAACGTGTTCTATTTTTCCATATAACATATACACGTCGAAAACAAAAATCATGCACTTTACAAAAGCACTCTCGACAACGTGAGAGAAACAGTCACGTTGTTATCCACTGAATATATTTTTTCAACCAACGACGAAATATTTCAGCAACTCATCAAAATATGAATCAACATTTATACGTGTTCTTATAATCGACAAGTTCGTGTTTGTCACGGGTGGATGGCATTTTTTTTTTGTTTGAAACAGATATTCGGTCAGAATTAATGTGCCTTATGAAAAGCGAATGACAGTAGCTCGTAAACCATTTTTTATGCCTTTCACATGGGGATCTTTATGGAAACGTGTGCTTTGAATGAATATGATTTTATCAGTCAAAATCATTTGAGAGATAAGATTTATTAACAAATTAACGATCGTTTTTTCTATCTCTCTTTTTATTTAATGAACCACGCCGTAAATTATTATATGCTCGTTAAACTTTATGTTTCTATTTTGTTAAATTAAAAATAAGCTCTTAGTGTGCGAAGTGTTTTATAAATATACATTCTTGAAATAGAATGGAATTTCAATGTTAAAAAGTTAGACAAAGTTATAAACATATTGTATGAAAACTTTATTAAGATGCTAAGTAAGTATTGTTTATGATTATTTTCTCGAATATAAAAAAAAAGATTTTTTTAGTTAATCATCGGATTTACTAATTATCTTTTTAATTCAATTTCAATATATTCGAACAAGCAAAGAAAAAAGAATGAAAAATACTAAAGACCAGATTCCGTCAAACATTTTTCTACGACAGTTTATCATTGCACTGGAATATTCGGCCAAGATGGATTAGTGAGCGCATCCATCTTAGTCGCATGATTTGATATTATTTTGCCTAAAAACGTTCAGACACGTCTTCAATCCATCGTGCGCATCTGCATAAAAAGCTCATCATACACAAAATTGGCGCAGCTCCGACCTGAGATGCTGTGCTTGTGATAACTCTCGCTTAGTCGGGTTCAATTTCACTTGCATTTTAATGACGCGCCGGACGTTATATACTCACCGATTGCCTTGCATCCCACACCGTGAATGGTGTCCCCGGTAAGCTGTATGATGCCCATGAGCAGACTTCCGAGCATGAGACATGCGACATGATGGGTCTGGCATCGCCAGTGAAGTACGTGATGGGATGCCGGCAGCAGCCAACCCGCCGCCAGCGTTGCTGCCAAGAAGATCGCGCTGATAAAAAGCCCGACTGGGTATAATGTGAACCTTATGTCCGCGGCCTTCACTGGAGATCTGGAAAACAAAAGTTTTGCAAATTAATTGCACTTCTATGAATAATGCACATACTTCATCCTTTGTTCGTGTAGTATATCATAACCACAATATGTATGATTGCAACGAATGCCGGATCTGGCTTTGGCTTTTTAGATTGAATAATAAGGAGTTACGATTTGTTTGGTACAAAAGTTGATTAACATTCGAGAAGCTGAATTATTCAATAAATAGGAAAGAAATTTAAAAAATCTCGAGAAGTTAGTGAGATAGAAGATACTTGTGGTGGATTCCACTGGAAAAGATAAATTACCAACGATTTTATAATGTTAACTATGCAGATATGATTTGTTACAAATTCATTTTTCTTTCAAGCAAAATAGATGTTTTAATTTTAGTAAAAAAATGAGAGTTAGAATATATCTTGCGGTAATAAAACCGAGTTAATGATAAAAGGAAAGTTTATATCAGGTGAGGTATTCAATTTCAACTTAAAAGAAGAGTCCATAAAAAATAAATATATGTAGAATTGTGTGAGTAATTAAATATACCTTTGAATTAAGTATCTTAAAATCAAAGTTATAATGGAGAGATGAAAACTTTGAGTTAGAGATATTATCTAACACGAACTTATACATTCGTCCGTGAATGAATATCATCTCAAGCTTCTGAGAGAATTTTAATAACAGTTAATAATTTTCTCGGCATTTCTATTCATTGTAAAATTAAAAAAAAGCTTTTACATTAATTTTGTTTCTATAAACCTTCTACGTCATTTTTAAAGCGTAAAAAAAGATTTGACGGATTAAAATTAATTTACATTATTTTCAAAAATATACAGCTTCCACCTGTTTACATCCTATACAAGATCTCATTTCCCAATCTTTTTCCAAATACAAAAACATAAATACAAAAAATCTACTTTAGAATATCTCATTTCATGCAACACAAAAAACCCGATTTTTTATCTAAAGATTCAACAGACCAAGTATTGCGCATCATCATTATCATTAATGAAACAATCATCATCAAAGAAACAATCATCGTCTTCCGATTTTTGTACATTACATAGTCTGTGAAACATTTCGGTGAATTTAACCGGTAAGTTGAAAGTCCTGACACACTTTCCCGAAACGAATGAGCGTGAAAAAGGTGACTGCAATTTTACTTGATTTTGATTTTATTGGAATCAAAAAATTCTTCTTCATCCAAAAAAAAATTTAAAAAAAGAGATGCTTTTGAATGAACAACTATTCTAATTTAAATTAATTTAATTAAATTCCTTCCACAATCTTATCGCAGCATCGACTAGCTTCTGGCTAAAAGATGAGTACAGAGCATCTGCGCTCTCAGAGATGACATTCTTTTTTGCTAAAGCGTTATATCGTCATTATGAAAATACACCGGATGGCGCGATTGAAACAAATGCTCGCGGGCCACATCCGCTACTCTCGCCTTATCTCTACCATAATTGCGTTAAAGCTGCAAAGATGAATGGGCAAAATTAGTCGGCAATTATATGGCTCGACGTTTGAGAGGATCATTCTAATAAGCTTATTTGTGTGACCAAGTGAAAGTTCCGGGAAAGCCGCACCTCGCAGTTTTGTTTTTAACATGCTCTGACTGCTGCGCTCTGCGCCAACGAAAGCGCCCCATTTCATGTTCTTCTTGCTTCGAATTATGATTATTAACCTTTTCTTTTCCATCTTCGTTCTTTTTTCTACTTTTTACCGACTGGACTGTCGAATGGTTGAGAAAAAAAATAATACACTATAAGCAGACAACAAAAGGCTTCTTAACAATTCCGCGGTAATAAACGTTCGTTCTGCGCGAGAAAATGCAGAATCATGAGCACATTGGTTGCTAAAGAATTCTTGCGAAAATAATTAATTTTAATTTAGCAGTTTAAAATATTAACGTTCATTTAAAATAAATGGAGACATATATTGTTCAATGTTTATATAGACGAGTCAAGCAATATAACACATTTTTAATGGATTAAAGTTTTAAACAATCGTATCTTGTTTAGTAAAGTGCAATTATAGATGATTAACAGACGATCCTTTGTTGAAATTGTTGGACACTATTTTATGTGCAATTATTTTATTATTTCATATGAAATAATTATGTGTAGAGTATAAATCTCCTTTTATTGAAAGAAACTTTAATTGAATACTTTATCTTGCATTATAGTTGACTAAATGAAAACAGTTATTTTATATTTAATATTAATAGTAAAAGATCCTTTTGTAAATTTTCCTCCTTTGAAATTTTATATAACAATGATGTTTTTTATATAATCTTCGTGCATAGAAAACGTTGAATTACCAAAAGTAACAAATTATTTTCCTTGCTAAAAAGTAGGAAGTAAGTAAAAATTTGTGTTCCTCAAAACAGAAAGTACGAGACTACTTTCGTTGCTACTGGAAAGAATTGCTTACGTTCGTTCCGCTTTTTATGACAGGAAATATTCAGTTTTTTCTTTTTTCGAATACACCAAATTACACCCGCATGAATTGCATTAAAAATAAATGAAACATTGTTAATCTTAAACGTTAAATATTACTTTTCAAATTTTCGAATAAAATCAAATTTCAAATTTCTTTAAACTCTAAATTGTCTTCGCTTTGTACACAAAGCTTGAATTGGACTTTTAAACGGCAATGTAATTGTCGATTGTAAAAGCATATTGTCTCTTAACAAAATCGTAAAATTTATCGACGATTATTTTAATTTATGATATTGTACTGGTGCCAAATGAAATGATTCATCAGGTCAAATTGATTCACCTAGAAGCATTGTTCCGTTAAGTCGTTTTTATATCAAAATTTCGGGCGATCTTGGCAGCTGATGCATGCAAAGATCCGTACAATTAAGCCGTTCGGTGTACGTGAGATTGATGTCGGCGATATTTAATCCGATGGAAAAATGTCCCTCGTAAGAAGTAGGTCGAGTTGCACCGGTTTCTGGTCGAGCTCGTTGCAGCCGATGTAATTCACTTTTACCGCTCGCGATTCGAGTCATTGACCCTTTTCAAAACGAGAAACTTTATCTTTCTCTCGCTCTTTCTTCGTCTA
Source organism: Gryon sp. ZL-2020 (assembly GCA_022817425.1). NCBI lineage: Eukaryota > Metazoa > Arthropoda > Insecta > Hymenoptera > Scelionidae > Gryon > Gryon sp. ZL-2020. Next base: position 72,378 of record JABFPJ010000059.1, on the reverse strand, counting down.
CCTGGCCGGCTTGAATTTACGCTTCAAATGACAGAAACGTTGCCGTAAACTCGGTTAATGCTCTTGCGAGAAACGAGAACGGATAATATAGCATTTGAAGAACAAAATATATACAAGTCGCAGTTAATCAACAAACATTGCCGAAATCATCTGTCACTAAAAGATATTCGGATAAACAAAATTGTCGCACACAACAAGCCGCAACTAATCATTCCAACTTGTGTACTGAAATATAAGTTCTTTGATCAAGACGCAACAAAGAGACTCCGATGCTTATGCGAATTGATCATCGCACGGACAAAAAGAAAGAGTGTCGACAGTCGGTGGAATTGCGTTGCAGATGCTAAACAAATGACCAGTTTCCATCTTTTCCACCGCGAATGAGAAATTATACACGCAGAGAAAAGTACTCAAATTAATTTGTCATCGCAGATGACGAACGAGAATAATAGACTTCAATGCTTGCACGTTATATATTTTTATACTACATTCATATTTATGGTTGGCCACAAATTAATGTGACTTTCTTCAGGAATAAAACTATTTTCGATCGGCCCGGAATTACGGTAAATGTATATATGATTGTATTTATGTTTTCCGTTTTGGCCATTTGTCTTTACAAAATATAACAACCAGAAATATAACGAAATAAATTTAATCTACAAAATTAACTAAATGTATAATTTACTTTTATTCCTCTTTGTATAACTAACATTTATTTTGAGAATTACAATAAGAAATTAAATTAAAATTCAATTGAAAATGTTAATTCTAAAAAATTGCATTAATTAATTATATTAGTGTATTCAAAGAACCGTTTTGAAGCAGTGCTTTTAAATTAATCAATTGAATAAAATTTATCGGCGCATTTGAAATTGCATTACATTTATAAATTTGGCGGAAAATTTTACAACATAAAAAGAGGTAGTTGAAACAGCGCGTTAAGCTATGCAACTGGCGAGAATACACGCATAGATGCAAGTGCGTTAATTGCATTATAAAATTAACGGCCCGACTATGTTTTTGCCGATGTCGTATATTTTTCGCGGCATTGTCAATGCGCCGTGAGTATGTCAGTTAATGACCGGGATAAAGGTGCATCTTGCGTGTGTGACGCCGTTGCCGATGAGTCACAAAGAGAGGCTTAAGGGCCCTTATTCAGTCGCAATTCAGGGATGCCTCTTATTACGTTTCGTTTTACGAGGTCCCGTTTCGCGCTTAACGATTGGAACGGCTTTCTGCCGAGGGGCGTCGCGCATTTTGCTCTTCGGTATAAATTTACGACTTTCCACTACGCGTTCAAAATGCTTTCTCTCTTTAATTTTTTGTCCAACCGACACTACGAAATTGCTACGATGACGAAATATTTGAGATATATTTTTCAAGTTTGTGTATATTTTCTTGTTGTTATTTCAGAAGACTGAACGGAGGATAAAGTAATTTTAAAAAATGTTCAGTTGCCTTTGACGCAGTTAAATCAACTTTAGTTGACCTGTCTTTTGAGAAACTACATGTTTTAATTTTTTGTTAAATTCATGTTTCTTAATTGTCATAATGAAAATTGTTTTTTTTTTTATTTGTAGTACATTATTAATAGTAAAAAATTTATTTCATATTATATAAAAATCATTTACAATAAAATCATAAAATTATTAAAAGACATAAATATCATTAAAATCTTTAAAAATCTTTAATAATCATGACCAAATTCGAACAATAAATATATATTTATGGTAAGAAACTATGAGCCATGGGAGGAAGGGGGCGTAACCCTAGTAGGATAGGGGGCCGTGGCAAATGGTCTGAAGAAATTTGCTCTTACCAAAAAAAATCAGTGTTTGGCATGCATAACATTTTATTAATTCAACCGATTTGAGTTTATTAATGAATTTAGATTCTTGATCACATTAACATTATCTTTAAGAATAATGCAAAAAACATAAGGTGTTCTAATATTTTTTTCTCATTGCCGAAATATGGTTATTTCGTATCACACTTTGTACTTGGCGCGAGATATTACCCCGTGTCCAAAAATCTACTAGTAAAGCATTATAATACATTAAGAAATATTTTTAAAAAAGATATGCAAAAAAACATTTCTTTAAATTAAATTATCTCAACAAAAGCAGAGTTAAAAAGAAAAATGCAAATTAACAAAATTTGTACAACAATTTGCGGAGAAAGGTATTTAAAAAGTGTTCTATTTATTTAATTTAATAAACATCTCCACCTGTCATCAAGATAATTTGACCTCTTTTGCATACTTTTATGTTAACATGTTCCAGGCAATCCGGGTATGCACTTAACCGTTACGTAAGTACTATCATCTGATATATAATACACGAAGAATGTTGTATAATTTTAACATAACAAAAACAGAGTAAAAAACTAATATAAATTATATTCTATCTATATAAATAGATAAATAAAAATACATAATTTAATCGTGTAATAATTTCTTCAAAAACTATGAATATACCAACAACGACGAAAGAGTTCAATTCAATACAACATTAATTATTTTTAATTATTTATTTCATTTAAATATAAACAACAACGCTGAAATTCAGGTATGTCCTGCTTTTTAGTTAAATAAAACGAAATAACAAAAATAAACGTGTTGAATCATTCAAAACAGTTTATTCATTTTTAAAATTGAATCTCTAATTTACTAGCTTCGGTGGTCATTAAAAAGGTCCAATTTTAGTATTTGTAATCGATAAAATAAACAATTCTATCCAACAGAAATTTTGTGATGTAATTAACAAGAAGAAACTGAGAAATATTAATAAAGATAAACTATAAATAAAAAAAAGGCTAAAGTGCAGTTTACGGCCGCTACCCATTTACGCAATGTTGTTAGTTTTGTTAGTTTTTATAGGCAACGGCCGTAAACTGCACTTTTACCAAAAAAAGATTAAATAAATAATGATCACTAATCATTTTGTCTGTAATACATGAAAAATAAACATATAGCAAAAATTATTAAAGTTTCAAGAAAAATTAATAAAATTAACATTTTTTACTAAAAAGCTTTAGTAATCGTGATGTATTCTGAAGTTTTTGAAGTGAATATTATATCAACATTATATCAAAATAAAAAAACATAATATTTTTGAAGATAAAATGTAAACTGCTATAGTAAAAATTTTTGAAATTCTATGTTTCGCGGTTGGTTTCCGTGACTTTTTACCGAGATCATGACGGGTGGCTTGGGCGGTCTATAAAACTAAGCGGCGTAAACTGTGGTTACTACTTAGATGGGTGACCGCCTCGATACGATTGGATTTCGATATGTATATATATATATATACATAATATAAATTTTTTCACAAATCCGTATTTCAATTGATTTTTACTGTAGCATTTGAGAATTTTTCTTACAGTATCAGGATGCACGTTTGCTAAACCACTATGGTAAAATGTATTAATAGTTCTCATAATTTTCCCTACCTCCTTATTTTTACTGTAGCTTTCTGCAAATTCTTAATCTCAAAGAAAAATGGCGATAAAATAATTACAATGATGATTTAATAATAGATAAAACTCGACGAAACATACATTGCAATTGAAAATCAGAATAACAGTAAATTTTAATAAAGAAGTGGTTAACTCGGGATCGATGACTTTGTGCGATTCATGGACTTGTTGTAAGCTGTTTACTTTGACTTTACATATTGTCGATGTACTGCTCGACAAGTTCGGCTGACTGATTGCTATAGTGTTGCTGTTGTTGGTGCTTTTTTTGCCGTTGTTGATTGTTTATCAGACAGGAGAATCATAATTGGTTTGCAGAATTGCCGTTTAGATTAGCAGGGAGATATAATCAAGTCAGTGGCGCTGAAGTTTAACTTCGTCGCGTTATACAAGCGGCTCGTTCGAGGAGCATGTATTTCATTGCGGTTAATTTAGGACTGAAAGAGATTAATTGCACGGAAAATCGTTTTGCATTTATTTGCCGCATTTTGCATGAATTCCAATCGCGTTTCATCATTGCGGCCAGTTACGAGAAAGAAAAGTCCCCCCTCGTGCCAATCGTAAATATAAACTCTTATCATTTTAATTACATCTACCGCGTATGAATAAGTGATTGATTCCACTGCTTCATCTAGCGCAATACATCGGATCAAATTGAACGAAAGGTCAAAGGTCGGCAGTAGAAATTTGATCCAGAATTACATGGCGGTATGATCTAAATATGGTTGGTATAGTTATGAACGGATTAATGGGCATGCTTTATGCTGAAGAAGAAGGAATCCTAGTGGAAATGAAAGGAGGCTTTCCACATTAATGATATGGCCCAATCTGACATGCCCTATTATAAGCCTATTAGTAGTGTTACCTAATCAGAACCTGAACTGATTTCTTAAACTTTTTCAAAACAAAAGCATCCTTATCAGGACCCAACTCGGATGTAACGCCGAATTTTGACATGACCCCAACCGCAAATTAATGGCATTCCCTATTGAAACCTGATTTGGACCAAATTTGTTTGCCATGTTATAGTTAACATGAGGCACATGACTGGTGCCATTGAGCTTTGACCAGTTGATCATGCTGTAGTCACACCTTGTCCCTTGATAATCGTTATAAGTGAGAATCGTTATAATCGATAAAGTTATAAGTGAGTAGCGATGAATAATCAGTTATAATATACAAGAACTTCACTCGTGTAACTCCTTTGTGATTAGCTGACATGATAACCCAGTGAATATATTGATGCGCAGAAATATGCGCACAGTAGCGTTTTAACGTTAGCGCTTTTAAAAGTGCTAGAATAAAACTTTCCGATTTTCCGTGTTGTGTATTTCTGAAGAATGTGGATTCAAATCCTATATTAAGACTTTTATTCTTTATTTATCATTTAACCAAATCGGACCCCGGCATGTTTATCAAGAAACATATGGTAGTGTCTTTGGCCAATTCAATACAATTTTAATTTCTACTTTACCAATTGGATTTGTTAAATAATAAATCCAATGCAAATCCAATTGGAAAATATAATCATTTGAAAATAACATGGTTACCAAACCAGAACCACATTTCTACCCGAATGGCACTTTTGTTTCTATGATAAAGTACACCGACACACGTTTAAGGGCACAAATTAGCCGATTATGATTTGCGAAATTGTGTTTGCTTATGGACGATCATTAATTCATCGATGAATTTCCGTGTCCGCAATAACGGAACGGTAATGAAAATAGGCGAGTGGCACATCAATTTGTAATAGGCGGTGCGCTCGTGCTTCAATTTCGACTAATTTGTCGCGACTCGCTTCCTCCGTTAACCTAATTCCCGCGGTCATGAAAAATAAATTTCAAGTTCATTTGCAAAATCTTCAGCAAATAATGCCCATCGTAATGAAACCCCCGGCGCAAAATTGGCCATCATTTGCATAATAGATTGGCCGATTTTTAGCACATCCCACGTCATGCCTTTTAATGAAACTCAACTCTTTTCGCATTTTGCAAGCCGTCTTTCCCATAAAAAGTAACGTTAGCGTCGAATGCCGGTGTCGGCCACTTTCGCAACCGCCCCAGTTTTTTCGATGTGCCGTAATCCACTGCTCTGTGTAAGAGTAATTAAGTGTAATTTACACTTTTCTTCGTCGAACAAACAACACCGGCCATTGGAACTATAATTAGTAACAGAAAAAAGAGCAACAAACGACACAACAAAGTCATTAACTACACGAATAAGGCGAAGATTGGGCCAATGCAATTGGACATGGTGCGAGTTTTTCCGCACCATCTGATGTTCGTCGTTCCTTTTTTCCAAGCAGGAAAATGTGATCCCGCTTGATTTATTTGGTTAATAAACGTGACACTGGACAATTTTGCGAGCTAAAGTGACAAGTGGCGTTAATTAAAACGTGTCTTAAGAGCAAGAGTTTCTTGGTTGTACTTGGGAAAGAGAAGGGAGTAAGAGAAGAGAATAAAAAGAAGGAGACGTACCTTTCCAGCACGTGCTCAGCACAAGCGATGACCTTGGCTGGCTGCTCGGCTTCCTCCATTTTCTCAATGCAGTATTGTCCCATTGGAAGATGAACGCTGTCGAGTCTCAAACCACCGTCGGACTCTAATTTCGCGTCCTTCGCATCGCCAATTATCGAGTAGTTGTTGTGACTCGCGCATTGCGGAAAACCTTCGACTGTCTCCATAATCGAGGAAGCGTTTGGCAACAGTGGTAAGGCGTGCTCGTTGTCTGGCATATCTACACAGGCGCCCCTAAAACACAAACCATTCAAAATTCCAATATCAAATATGTTCATTATAGTATAATCATATATTCTTGTAATTAGTTATACTAATTAACTTTAACAGATGTATACTTTTCGTGTTACTTTGAAATGTGTTAATTATTATTACAATGAATCTTGTAATTATTCGGTAATATATGAATAAGTTTTTGTTATTTAATCAACGTTTATATTCCATTGACTGAAAGTAGACAAATTCATTCATTAACAGTGAATATAAGTTAAATAATGTAAATTTAAATTGTAAATTTAATAAAAGAAATCTATAATTTAAATTACACCTGTTTTATAATAAATCTTCTTTAATATAAAAAACACTTGTTCAAAAATCATTGATTACAAAAATGGAATTGACTAACTTTTCGTTTCAGCTTCATGTACAATTCATTCGCATCTAACATTTGTCAAATTTAATAACCGACATCCGACGTCTGACTATCGAGTTATTGAAAATCAATACCAGTTATTAAAAATTTAATTCTCATTATGCGTACAACATATTTAATTAAAACCTTCTCTTATTCTCTTTTATTTAACTTAAATTCATTTTCTCGCTGACGTTGCGTTCAGTTTGAAAAGAAATGCATAAATATTGGAAAGTTCATCGTCACGGAGGTTGTTGTCATTTAGCTTGGAATGATAAATATGAATTATTTATTCGAATTAAAAGTAATGCATCCGTTCGTTGCTTTATTATTTCTTCAGACCAGGAAAGAAAGCTGTCGGTGCAATCTTGATCGTGTATATACCAGTCCGAACTGAAGAATAATTGCTTTTTCATGACATCTGTAGAACCGATGTTACGGGGTTGCGTACCTCATTCATCCCGACTAAGACGTAATAATACTCCACTCCGGAGTTCTACAATATAAGCTCAAACTCAGATTATCTTTTGCGCGCATCTTAACGAAAAAATTTCTTCAACTTTTCATTCGGAGATTAGTTTACAACATATTGGACCTATGATTATAATTTTAAGCTTTTGTCATTAACTAAAAAAACGCTTTTATTTATTTATAAAAATATACAACAATAATAAATGAATCAATTATTTATTAAAATGATCTATAATAAACAATAAACAAGACAAATAATCTATTTTAAACACTGAACTTTATAATCCAATTTATTCGCTCAATCGTAGTAGATATTTTGATATAAAATGTTTCAATAAAAGAGCGGCATGAATTATTTAAATCCAAAAACTGTAACTTTTTGCACGATGGTACATTTTGACGAAGTAGATAAATGTGAATAAGCATATTTTTAAATTAATTAAACAAATAATTCAAAAAAATTTCTTAAAAATGTACATTTTAATGAAGTTGACGTCCAAAATACCTCGCATTTTTTCTAGTTTAAATAATTAAGTCATAATGAGATGCGGTAGTGCCTCTGGCCAAATACAAAAAAGAAGTAATACAAGTAGTTCAAAAATATTAAACTGGTTCACTTAATTTTAAATTTTTGGGTTACATATTTGTTGTATTTGGATAAATACTATGTATAATGTAAAAACTACGATTTCAACATGAGTTGATAATTGCACCTTTTTTCATTAATAAATATTGACCTGATGAAAAGACGGCTACAAATACAACCAACACGAAGCAGTGAATAGAAAAATGTTTCCGATGTTGCCGTGTGCTGCTAAATGCTTGTTTCCGCCGACTTGTGGTTGAGAATACGGATTTTGTTTGCTTATAGCACGAATGTGGGAAATTACTTTTGAAATATTGAAGTTGTTGATGTCGGATTGCTAATGGACGTACATTTTCGCGCGGTTACATTTCGCAACACTGTCAGCGTGGTTTTGCAAATGCTCTCGTCCTCGTCCATCGGACCGAACCAAAAAAAAGTTCGAACATTTCAAAGAAAGCAATAAAAAAATTTTTGCTTTATTAATTATTATAATAACACAGGTTGGCGTTTTTTTATATTAACCGCCGCAGAATTCTCTCGTTTCGTTCCGTCAAACTTTAAGCAAATCCTTGATGACGTAGTTATAGTGAAACTCGCATCGAACGCTAATAAAATTATCATTTCCCCACCCGGATCTTATCAAGCTTGGTCACGAAAAGGCATTTCTTTCATTTTAATTGCCGATTACCGAATTCTTTTAGTCGGATAAATTCTTTTTAATTTGTTTGTTTAATTGCATAATAATTTGGTTTCTTTTGATACAGGATAATTATTTCTCTTCGCAAAACTAAAAAATAAGACATTATTTGAATTATGTTTACATAATTTTGTATGAATATTTTAATGTTGATTAAAATAATTAATTAACAGCCATTCAAATTATCTTAGACAGCAAACATGCATGATAACAATGCCATAATAGAGACCGGTTTTAATTTATAGAATTGTGTAAATAGGGAATATTAATTTGATTACGATCAAAATGGATGTGACGAGAAATACATCTTGTGGCAGTAAATTTTATCTTGTCATTACATTATCATAATTTTCTTTCTCTTCACTCACTTGACCAAAATTCCTACCGCGCCTGTAACACTAAACGTGACAAAATGTATTATCCGTTAGCTTCGAAAATTCAATTAATGTTTCTTCCATATCTGCTCACTTAATATATTTATATCAAAACGAAAACTCAATTTTTTGATCAACTTAAAAATGAAATTTAAATTACTTTTTATATCATGAAAACTTTACTTAAAAATGTCTGATATTATCATAAATATTAAATACAGTTAGACTATAACTTTTGTCATTTTGATGATTATGACATATAAATTTGACGAAAAACTGGAACGAAGACATAGTAAAAACGTTTTTCAATTCACTTTATATATATTAAACCTTTGTGAATTTTATCAAAACCCACGGAAAGTGTCATAAAACAATGCTTAATATTTGCGAATATAATTATCCATATTTACAGGGGAAAGTTATAACTGAACATTAAAAGTTATAACCAGAGTTATTTAATTTTAATAGCATCACCCGAGTTGAAAACTTTAATGGTGATTTCTATGAAGACACATATTTTTCATCCTAATTCCTAAATATGATAAATACCATTAAATTTATATTATTTCCCATTTTCTATTTTATATTCTCTTTAATAAATATAGTTCAAAGGAAATTAGTTTCACTCCTGATAGATTATAAAGAAATCTAACGGTAAATGTTACGCGAGATTTTAATACTTTTTTTCACTTCTTTTTAATATTAAATTTAAAATTTAATAAAATAAAATTAATATTGTAAAAGACTTTAAACCGCTTCGTTAATCGTATCACAATTATATCGTTAAGGGGAAAAAATTAACGGTGCAAGTTTAGACTTCAATACAAAATTCTTAAGATGAATAGTTCCAGCCGTCAATAACGTTCATTGTTATGACTGTACAATAGAATGCACACACCATTAATTTACACTGTGCAAAGTGTATAAAAATCGAGTCTTATATGTTTCCTTACAATAAAGCTTTAACAAATCAAAGTTGTATTATATAAAAATTCTTTTCTTCCTTTTTTCAAAATCACATTTTTAATAAAAATATATTTAAGAAAAATTGTTTTATTTTTTTATTTTGAAAACAAATTTATCAAATTGATTTTTGTAAATGAATAGAAAATAAATGTTGAAAAATTGTTTAGAAAAAGACTAATTTCAAATTAATATATTTTTAAAAAGCTTATTTACAAAGGAAAATTATAAAAAAAAGGTCTTAAAACCGGTATAAAAGTTGCACAGTCGTGTGACACACATATCCAAATACGACTTTTGACAGTTCCATAAAGTATCAAAGATATGTAAATATTGTGATTCACTAAACGTCGACAGAAGCGCTATTAAAAAAGAAGAATTAAAACTTCGGTATAAAGACAAACTGACAAAATTTATCAATATGAACTCAAAACAACTGATCTTACATATTTTCGCTAATAAATAATTGTACATCTCAAATACTTATGTCAATCTTAAATCGTAAATTTGTCAATATCGTTTACTTGGACAGAAAACTGCCGATAGAATATTTCTTCATTAGTAATTCATCACTTTACCAATAGTACGATGTTTCGCGACAATCTGCGATAAATTATTTTCCTCTTTTTTATTTATGTAGTGCTTTTCGTATTCAAATAAGGAAATGTGCATGAAATATCAGAATTAACTAAAAGTTTGGTTTTATAATTCTATTTAAAAACTAAGTCATAATAAATGACCATAAAAAGGATAAAAAACACCAATTGCATGTATTTTAGAAGTTAAAAAATCTTCCGTTAGTTATTGAATTTTGAATTTGATTGATGAAACTTTGATGATAATGTGTTTATTTTCGGTCGAATGCTAATGTACACTATTTTCTACTTTAACACCTGACAACTTCTCGTGAAATAACCAAACGACAACCTGTGCAAATCTGCAACGTATGTCAATCATTTTGTGAACAGATTTCACAAATATAAATAACATTTGATAAAATAAAATCCGTGAAAAAGTTGTTGTTTTAACAAATTAATTACTATTGGCCTTAATGAATATATTAATATGTTTATATAGTTTCTTTTTTAACAAATGGTCGTAATTATCTCGTCAAATTGAAATAATTATAATAATGTGATATTTATAATATCATTAAAGATGTGCCGATAAAATGAACCAATAGAAGTACTATAATTGATTTAATAATGTTATTCAAAACTTTGGAAATTAATTAATGGAGTAATTAAATCATTAATTAATATCATTTATCGATTGAATAAGTGAAAAAGAATAATAATGATGAAGTGTAAACTTAGAAAATGCGTTAATTTGCATTGACATGTATCTGAAATAAATATAGGTAAAAATAAAAGGAAGAGTAAATGGATAACCGAGTTCATTCGGACAAATTGTTGTTTAATGGATCGAGGTAATATATTTGTATTATATAGCGAGCAAATAATTCATTCTGAAATTGTCAAAGAAATAACTAAAAAGTTAATGTGTTCAAATTATGGTTTACTCGAAATACAGCAAAATAAAAAATTTTTAGCAAATATTAACATCGAAAAATGCATTTTTTTTTTTTTTTTTCAATTTTTTCCTATAATTGAAATAGAATTTTTAAAATAATGTTTTATGGCTTTTTGGTAATTTCATTTATACAATGAAAAAAATATGAGCAAAAATATATATAGGTCTACATTTTATAGATAATAATTAAAATTATTCAATATTAAATGCAAATAAAATGAAAACTATCGGTAATTTATAGTCTTAAAAACAAAAGTATTGGAAAAAATATTAAAAATGGATATTTGTAGCCTTTTTTAACTTTTTTTATAAAGAAAATTCATCTATTCAAACATCTGTTTTCACATGATGTTGTGGCAACGCGTGAATAAACTTTCTCTTCCGAACATCTCGCATTTACCGCAAAATATTTCAACATACTTTTGAGTTTTAATGGAATTTCTCATCGCACAAGTTCATATACTTTGAAATATCAGAGTTATCGATACCATTAAATAATTCCAATTTTTTCTGTGTAAATAAAAAAAAAACTTTTTGCTATCAAAAAGTTAACACAATAACTCTAAATAAATATTTATTACACAAAATTATATTCAAAACAAAATGCTGTTAAACTTAATCAAATTTATTCATGAATATTTCTTTTTTTTTTGTAATATGTTTTATATAAAAACGCAAACTGATAATAATTTGATCCACAAAAATATATAAAAAAACGACATTATTTACTTTTGACTTTTTAGTTACTGTCATTCATCTTGTATTATCCTAGTTACCACAAAGTAAATGAATGTGTTTTTACATTTTCAACCGCACATTTTCCACAATTCAAGCGGTTGTCGTAAAGTACCTCAAACTGGTAAAGAAAAGCTATTAAACACTTTTCGTCTCGAAAATACGTGAGATTTTGGAAAAGTTTCACAAAGTTTGAAGATGTATTCTTGGTTACCAATGAATTGACGTCGACAACTTCAAATAATAACAAAAAAGTATTAATTTTTTAAATTTTAATTTCGAACGATATTATAAATGTTATTGATAAAGTTTATATACGTGATCTTGTGTTAATATATTTTTCATGTGCATTCAGTGTTTTATTTGGAGTAGTTGAAAATAAAAATCATTGTCAAATATTTATATGCGGAACACAGGTTTTCCATAAAGCCAGAATGTAGAAGTTTTCATAAACTCTCGTTCTTTACGAAATATATCATTCACATTGTGCATCAGTAACAAAACAAACCATCCAAACAGCTAAGAGATGTGTCTTGAAACATGAAAAATCTCAAATGTTAGCTGATGTGTGTTTTCAAAATCCTTGTTGCAAAGTTTTTCATAGCATTTATATCTCAATTGTAAATTTATGTATACATATAAGTGATGAATGCAATTTATCCACTCATTTATTTTTTTTTCACATAAACGATTAATGTTTTACATTGGTAAATGTATCAGTTTATATGCCGTATCCTTTATTTAAGAGCCTTTATAATATATATAGATATATTTTTAATTTTTGTTACCATTTAATATATATTTATTTTATATTATATATAATATGCAAAAAAGAAAGCTTAATTGAATTAGTGTTTTTTTATGTATCATTGATTTATCATGCATTCATAATTGATTGTTCAATTTTTTATTTTTAGTATCTAAAATAGACATTTAATTTAAAAATCAAAAAAAGAAACAAATGTAGTTTTGTCAATATACAGTTTTCTATCCCATTTTGTGCATTTCAACACAATAAAGATCAAAAATAACTCTTCATCTGATACTGAACTGTCTTTCCAATAACATCCATAAAATGTTATTTTAAGATATCATCTCAATCCGTTCAATCGCAGAGCATTTGATGTGAAAAAATAGGATCAACTTTGTCACGCACATATTATATCTTTAATTAACTTATACTACTACAAAAATTATACATTTAATACTAATCATGCAATTCAATCCTTTGAAATCTGCTGCGTCAATATAAAACAATTCGTTACAGTATTTAGCTTTCACTATCAATTCAGCATGACAATTATTTCATTTCATACTTTTTTTAATTTAATGCTCATATTTCTTATGTACATTCTATTCCATTTTACTACACTTCAAGAAAATTAATTTCAAAAAATGCAAATGTACAATTTTTATACTTCATACTAGTTTTTAATCAAAATTAAGTTCTTCATATATCCTCCAAAATACCAATCCATCTTTATTTAACAACTTTTGTTTTCATTCCAAAATTTCATTCAAAGTACTTCAAGCCGTTTTGGACTTCAATTTCTTTTAACATTTTTGTCTGCCATGGGGGGCAAAAATGATTTTTATCAGATCAGCGACAAGTTGTCAGTCGATTAATCTCAGGTTGTGTGAATAAACGCGTGTTGGTATGTGCGAGTGCAAAACCGGAATGTTGAATTGAAAACGGTACCTAGCTCTGTGGTAGGCCGCATCCGCGCCGCAGCAGCGATGCACGCGTGGTTTCATGGTCGCGGCAGCGTGCCGGCTGTCGGTCTTTCGCGGTGCACAAAACAAAAGGGCATTTGAGTCAAAACAGTAATCCGTCGGGGGATATTGCACCGATGACTGATATACGCTCAAGGTCGCATTGCCACTGTCATAGATCAAAAATGGATCCGGCTTGTTGTAAGCCACAACATTCAGCTGCTGTGACATCGAACATTGCGGTCTTCTTCCCGGCAAAACTCGCCAGTTGTCCGGCAGTGTTTCCAGCAGTTCGCGCTTCGTTGGCGAATAAACTATAACGTGCCAGGGATTGTCGGTTTTTTCACAGTGCGTGCTGTCGGGATCACGATCGTGTGGCACTGACAGTTCCTCCCCATCGGCGCAACACTTTAAAATTGTGATTCGATTGTCGGTCAGTTCCGAATGAACACCCAAAATCACACCCAACACCAATAAACTTAACAAACGCATGGTTAAGTTCGGCTGCTTTTAACGATCTTTGCGAAAAAAAACACTTTCTTCGATTTCACTCGATCAACATGTTTTTCCAAAAATTGTAAATTTCACAAAACTTTTTTACCGAGTAGAACAATTGAGTTTTTTGTTTTTTAATTGAGTGTTTTTATCGGTAAGTTAACTAAGATAGAAATCGGTAGGGTTTAAAATATAGTTCAAAGTCTTAAGTTATTTCGTTCTATCGCACGCGCATTAGGAATTGAGAGAAGACGACGATAAACTCTTCCTGCGACGAACCGAAAGCAACTGAGTAGTAAAGTCGCCACGCGGAACGCGCCGGCGGTTGACCGGCAGCGTGGTTGATGCTGCGCGCGCAACCTGATCCCGAAATCCCCTCCTCCCCGGCCACTCTAACCGCGTGCTCCTGCTACTTTGCCTCTTTCTCTTCTTCGGAGGAGAGTTTGCGATTTCGCGTGTTCTGTCGTTCCTCCCAAATCCCCTCTTCACCCTTCTTTCACTCCGGAAGCGCATGGGAAACGAGTTTTCTATGGATACAGAAATCCTCCACTTTTTTCTCTCTTTTCTTTCTTTCGGTCTTTCTTTTTTTTACACGCCGGCGCTCGCTTTTGTTTTGCGAACGGGTTCTAGCGTTTGAAGTTTCGTTAGGTTTTTCGGCGGTTTTGTCCTGTTTTACAGAATTTGGGCTTGGCTTCGAAAATACTCTCCAACGCGTGACCAACAAAAAATATAGCATTTGGTTTGCAAACATTACAAGTGCGTTTAATTAATACAAAGTTTACGGTTTGGAAATGTTGCGAATCGTTGAAAATGATACTTGATGGGTTTTTAATTTTCATTTTAATTTCATTATTAATTGTTTAACCGTGGGTAGCTTACAATTTTACATACATTTGTGTTGAGCATTTGATTTGTTTCTATACGTGTTACTGACATATGTTCTAACAACGCTGAAAAATAACTGCTGATTGACACATCAAAAACTCCTCCGGTATGATTGTTCGCCAAACAACGATTATAAATATGAATAGAAACATTGATGGACATGATTTTTTTTTCGTTCATTCATTTGTTCGGAGGAGAACTCTCTTGTATGTTGAAACAAGTTATTCTGTAATTGAGATGTGCAGAACGAGAATGATTGTCGTGTTGTTCTTCAAAATAACGGACGAAAAATAGATAAACTGGTTGTATCAGGTTGTTTTAATTGCGGAAGTATGAGAGTACTTGTGAAAACTGTTTTCTTTTAGCTTCAGCATGTGACTTTAATTGACAGTTCATAAATATTGATATAGTTTTTCTATTAAAAGGATTTAAAACAAAAAAATATTTATATCAAATTCATTTTATATAATGAGAATGAGAATAAAATGTGGTTTTTTATTGAATTGTCTTCTGCGAATTAATTAAACTAACTATTTATATGTTTTCCGCAGCTTCATATATATTATGTAATTAGAGGTATTCGCAGTACAATTAAGAAAATTATGATGATGAAGAAAATCAAATGTATTTAATGTTAAAGAAATGAATTTGATTTGAGATTGTTTACATTTTGGCAGAAAATAAAAAATGACCTTCAACATATAAATAAGTCATAAACATGATGAAAAAGTTTTATTTTGTTTACATCTTTATTTATATTCCAAGCTTATCTTTTTTTTTTCATTATGTGATGCTTAAACAAAAACAATATTAATCTAAAACAGTTTTTTTTAACTGTGAAATAAAGGTTACCAATTATAATTTTACATGATTTTTCCAATTTTTTAAACATTTACATTTTTTTTAATTTTCGATTTTTCCATCAAATTTTAAATTGTTGTTAATATTTTTGTTTTGTTGCAAATTTGTGATTTTTTCTTTAATTTACGAAGTTTGACTTTTTCATAAAATTTAAAAAATATATTCCAAAATAAATTTTTATATAAATTATAGTCATTGTTTATGTATTTTCTTATTTTGTTTTAAAATAATTAATATTTAGTTAGTAGTTTAATATTTAGTTATTAAATATATAATGTTCTGACGAAGTTATTCGCTTAAAATCGGTTATTTTTAATACATAAGTTACTAGTTAAATGAAATCAGACATTCTCATGGATCGCTGATGACAGTTGGCTTTTTGATGCTCAGCGAAACTAAGTAGAGTTGGGCACGATCACTAATTGGATAGGTGACCGGTCAACTTGCTTGGGTTTCGAGCGGGCTTATACATTTGTCCTGATTCAATCATTCAGAGCAGAAGGTGTGTTAAAAATGATCAATTTATGTATTCAAGTCTACACAATTTGGCGAGATTACCCGAACTGGGCATTCTTTCGATCACACCTGCGTGGTTCGGAAGTCACGTTAAGCTGTTGGTCCCGTAAGCATTCACATATACACATACATACACAAACTCACACATAATCATCACATGCTTACGTATACACAATACAAAAATTGAGGGATTCGACATTCGAGTGTTAATTTTAACTTAGTCCGACGATACTCGGAAAATAAATAATCGCTGTTACTTGTAAGTCTGAAATACTTCATTAAAATAACCCCTTAAATATATACGTCTGTATTAGTTTACTTAATTTCACTATGAAATATTAATCATAACAAATATTCCTAGTCTACATATATTGGGTCACATAAAATTAATTAATCGGTGATTATAAACATTACATCAGTACATAGCATTGTTTATAAAATTGAAACTCGATCTGATTATGTAAAAAATTATACAAATTTGTTTGATAACATTGTTTAATTTTTGTCAAATAAATAATTTAAAAAGTTTTACTTCTCAAATTGCCTTATTTCATTAAAAATATGTATGCATTTTGTATGCTAAAAATATGTTTGGGATATAATTCAAAAAAAAGTATATAGTTTATATTTATTTCAAAATACATACATACAGAATAAACCAGAAATGTATTGAGTGAAATGTATTTAGTGCAAATATATAATGTAAATATATTTAATATAAATTTAAAATACATATTTAACATTTAATTTAAGTGCATATATGCATAAATGCATATATGATTTGTTATTGTTTGTAATGATTATTAATAATTCCTTATTATGATAACAAGATAATAATAACTGCGTTCAAACATTAATTTTGTTATCCGTAACATTGGATGATTATTAAAAGTCTAGTTTATATTATATGTTTGAATTATAGCGTTGGCTTGAATCCTTAAAACCTAAAATGATTACCTTAGTAACATATTTGCAAGGCAAGTACACGTATATACTTGCCTAAGTTCCGTTTAATAATCTAAGCATGTCGTTGATACATGGTTAATCGGGAACTTTCCATGGAATATCTTCACAAGAATTGATTTGTATACAATTCAATGACCAATATAATCATTATACATATGTATATTTGTTTAATGAAATGGTGTCTAAGTTGATATAAAATTAAGTCAAATCATTTCAATATAATACCTGACAAAGAGCATCATTCTCATAAAATCTTGCGGATGTTAATTTTGCATAAATTATACTATCAATTGGGTCACAATCAATTGTTTTTACATTATTAAAACACATGTTCTTTTATCTCGTTTAGAACAGAAAAATGGTTACAGAATACATCTTATATGTGAATATATAAATTATAATAATAAAATAATATTATGAAATCGTTACAATTCACACATCCGATAAAAAAGTAGTCTTACTATGTTATTTGTCACAGATTGTAAGTCTGCGTTATATGATCGAATTTTTTTCACATTCGCCGCTTTCATAATAATTGTGACATATTTGAAAGTATTTCTGCCTCAATTGCAATATATAAAATATGTTCAAATATGAATATAAAAATCAAAATAATATTTTTAAAAAATGTCTTCAAATCCTTATTACTACGAAAATATTATTATTGCTGTTAATGCATGTTCGAATAAATATATGCTTCCCAAAAAATTTGCGATCATTTATAATAATAATAATTTTTTCTTGCCAGAGTACAACAATTTTGAGCAATTTCTGTTGAACTAAAATAAGCTTTGAACCGTTGGCGCCGGTCATTTTATAATACACAGTCTATATGGACATTTCTCTCTTGTTTTGTGAAAAGTATATAATACATAACTAGAATTCGCAGTAAAATATTTATGTCAACGGAAATTGATAAATAATAGTTTTGGCAACAAAGCTTATGTCAGTTCAAAAATATTGCTTTTAAGCAAAATAATTATAGTTATTACTTCTTAAATGAATATTATTATCTGAACAATTAAAATATGAATGAGAATCACTTTCACAGCTATGGATTATCCTTTGAAAAAGAATAATGAAAAAAAAGACAAAAGTAAAACATAATCGCGTTTATTTGTTAAAACTTTGTTGAAATTATATTTAGAATCTTCTATCTTATAGAATATGCAGTATACAGATTATTGAACTGTTTTAAAATTAGATATATCGTAAAACCTAAAAACGTACATTATTCCGCATAAAGAATATAGGATATAGTAGAAAAAATTCACAAAAAATGCATCGTATTAATTCTGCTCTATAAACACTTGCATGATAAATTTAATAATAAATGATGATATACGAAAAAATTGCTATTATCATATAATTGCATACAAAACGTAAAAAAAACTCCAATATTCATTAAATATTTTAACGACAATGAATAGCAAAAATATGTTACTCCAAAAGCATTGTTAATTCAGTTAAAAATAATGTAATATTTTTATTAAGTGCAGTCTTTCGCAAAAAGTTGTCATAATGTAATTACCAGATTGAAAAGCTAATATTTAGTCTCATTAATGAACATACATTTATTACAACACTCATTGACATTTTATTTATGCAAAAAATACTTAAAACAAATTATTCACTTTTGTTCTTCGGACTTCGAATGAAGCAATACATAATATTTCTTGACCAATAAACATCGTCAACATATTTAAACATCATTCTAACTAATATTTTATTTTATTATTTCTTTAATTGAAGATCACAAATAAATTTAACATAATAATATGTGTAAAAAATACAATAATAAATATTGAACAACCCGAACAAGTAATCAATAAAAAGTTGGTACTGAAAAGAAATTCGCGCATGATGTTTCGGCGATACACTTTTTGTCCCGTATTATAGCAGGCAGGATCATTTATTTTGTCCGTACTAGACATGGTGAACGTATAGTCGACGTTACTTCACCCTTTCCTCGGGCAAATATGATTTTCGCAAACTCATCATTTCATCACTAATCACACGATCTCGCGGACTTGCGTACAATTTGCGTAAGTGCACATGTTCGATTGGTAGACGATTACGAAGCAGTTCAAAAGACGATTAATGATTGTCGATGTTATATGTTTCTCCTTCTTTTTTGCCACGATTACTATACAACGGATGTTCAATACCCTTTTTCCGTTTTGAAAGTCATAATGGTTAATGCATCAACATTTTATAATGCTGAAAAAACATTTATTCACGCGTTATTATCAACTTAAAATTAATTTTTTATCCGTTGACGTCATATTATAATCAAGTTCAGAATATCATTCAAATTCTGTGAATCCTCGAGACGGAATATATATCTGAGCATATACTGGCCATTGAACATCTGTAAACATGCTGATATTTGAGATTGACGGACATATGTTAATCCATATTTGTGATCACATGTTTGTCCGGTATTAGTGTATTATCGAGATGATATTAGTTCACGTGGTTTGGTTTATTCGGACGCTTAACTTTGTACACGCGGCTGGCCTTGTCTTGTTTAAGTGCTTGCACTATTCCGCGCCTTTTCTCTTAAATTTAAGGGGGCTTTTCTTTCAACTCAGCCAGAAACACTTTAAAACTTCGCGACGACTCCAATTAAACTTCTTCACTATTTCCCGTCGACGAAAATTGAAAATTTATGCCTTCGCTCGTATGTCATAATGCTCATTTTTTTCATTTAAATATTCCACCTTACTGGTTAGAATAAATTCCAAACTCTGAGGTTTATGCAAAATAATTTTTCATCAAAGTTTTTGACAATTTCTTTTGAATTAGAAATTGCTTTTAAAGTACGTTTTTATATACAAATGCAACTAACATAATTTGTTTTAATAATAGAATCTTTTCTTTTCAGATTGCATTGAAAATTAAAGCGATTGTTTTATTTAAACATTTTATTTAATTAAAAAATTGTGATTTCATAAAATAATTAAATACATTTTCTCAAGATTTAATCTCAGTGTGGAAAATGATATATTTCATTAGTTTTACAGTACGAAATAACTAAGTTACTATTGATCAAATTAGCAGTGAAAGTCATTACGACAGAGGTTGTCGATAGATGGTTGAAGCAATAAGCCCACTAACAAGCGAAACGATAATTATATTTTTTTGTTTGAAAGACGTCGTAATGGAAATATAATTCCAAGTACAATTAGTTATTTTATTTTACTGTTTAACTCTGCACATTTAAGTGAATTCGCGTTAATGTTTATAACCAGCGTATATTTAAGACGAGATAATAGCGTGATCAAAATTACTGTCTTCGGTGATGGAATTATGATAATAAAAATCATAATCACTACATAAAGGCCTTAAAAATTTGAAATAATGGAATAATTTTTGCTTGTAAAATTAAGACATTTTGCTCAATATTTTAGAAAGTTTCTAAAATATGTTCGTAGAATTTAAAGTCAAATATAAGTCCACTTAGTTACTGAATAATTACTAATTTAACTGCATGCACGCATATAATGACAAAGTTGCCCCGCAATTTGGTATAACAAACTTTGGAAACAAACATGAAAAATCTGTCGTTGAAAAAATTTTGCTCGACATGATTTGTCACCATGCGACTCATTAACTTTCCGTGATCGAGGCTGGTTAATTTTTGTGAAAATGCATAAACTCTTGATCACTTGATTGACATTACACCGGTTTGAGCGAGTGAATAGTTAAATCAAGATACGTCAATTATTTCCTTGTCAAGTTTGAAAAAGTAATTATTTCGGGGCGTTCGTGACGCTGTTCGTTAGTCGTTGGAGTCTCGCACAAACCGAGAGAGTCGCGTTGGCCAGTGTAATCGGTTCACGTGATTTCCCAATTTTGTCGGCAAATGTCACGCGACCGACTGTCAACCGTCAGCATCAATATGAGAAAAAGAGTAGTGCTGTCGTCTACACCGCTTGCGAATATTTCGCGCGACTTCTTTTGCGCAAAACCCAATTGTCTGTCTGGTGTCAGCCCTTCTGCCAATTCCACGAGTAGACAACGCACCACGCCGGGGTAGATAAAATCGGCATCGCGCCAGTGTTTAGAGACACGCACACGCAAACCCATTACCCAACGTGTCTATATATATATTTATATACATATGGAACACGTATGCAAGCCAAGTGATTTACAAGCATTGTTATATTATGGCAAATTCCGCAGCATGGTCCACTGATTCTCATTAACGATGGTTTAGATCGGAAAGCATAAAGCTCCATGCGTTGGATGTTACGGATTAAGAGAGCCCCTGCCGACTGACTCTGAGGGCGACAAAAGGAGCAGTCGGTGGCGCACGATTACAGGGATTTCGGAGTGATTGATTTTTCATAATCGGTTTTTACGTTTGTTCAATCCTGACAAAGCATCGGATTTATCCAGACTATGTTACAAGAGGGCAACAACTCGAGCGACTAATAATGTCGCTTGTTAGGTCATTTTTGCAATCACGAGATATTAAAACATTTTTATACAATTTTTTGCACTGTATGATATTTTATTTCAATAATTAGTTTTTAGTTTATATTCATATTGCAAATAACTTCTGAAACACACAGAAAAGTATGTAGTAACTTGTGTTTTCTCACAGGTGTATCGAAAAAACCTCTTTTGTTCCCTCAAAAGAGGGACGAAAGTGGCACTTTCTTTCCCTCGGGAGAGAAAGTTTGTATAATTTATAGTGAAACAAATTTTGTAACTAGTTACATTCCATCACTAAAGTTACTTTCCATTCCTCAGGAGGAAAAGTGCCATTTTTGGTGAGAAAAAATATCGTCCTCAACTAGGGAAAAATTGCCGATTCGACTCGTGTGAGATTTCTGCACTCGCCTTCGACTCGTGCATCAAACCTCACACTCGTCTAGAATCGACAATTTTTCTCCCTAGTTGAGGAATATACTATTTTATAAATAATGGCCGAATGAACTCAGAAGCACATTTAGAGGTAACTCTACAATAATTTATAGGAAAATATAGTATAGAATTCCCTTCTTCTTAATGTGAAACCAAAAAAATTTTGTACTTTATGTATAATTTCTAATTTGAATATTAATTATTCAAAAGATTTCAAATAATGATAAAAGTGGGGTTATAAAAAAATAATTTTATAACCTTACTTTTACGAGGAATGTATTTCGCGTTATGTCAATAATAAGATTACATTAAAATACGACATAATATTTCCCTTTATGATAACACGAATATAACATTTCATTACAAAGTCAAAAAGATTGTTTGCTTTGTAGGGTGAAACAGATATTATCAGATAAGATTCCATGTAATAATTACGGTACAGTTTGCTTAGGACTGACATAGAGTATCTAAGTTAGCCATTGTGTAAACATGATTAGAATACCGCAAGGAATATATTGTTGCATTTCTCGAAACAAAGAGCTTGCATTCTATATTTAAGTTTTATCTTAGAGAAAACGGGTTGTCGTCAATTAATATTAAAATAGGAGTATGAAAGATCATTTTCCAACTATAAAGAGTATTAATTTCTTTAACAAGCAATGTGTTACTTATGTAGCATGAGAAACAGAACAGATAGAAAATTTCGAATCGTTATTTTTTTAAACATTTTAATTTTATTTACTCTTCTGAGACCGTCACTTTTCGTAACATAAACATATGTATCTAATATTATGACAGTTTTTCGTTTCTGACACATTCGGTAAATAGAAGTGACATTCGCTTTCAACGATATAATTAGCTTGATCAGATGTTGAGTTTTAAGCGTAGTTTATAAAAATGGATATTCTTGTAGATTACATATATATCACGTAAAACAAATATTATTATAGTATTGGAAATTGCAATTCAAACGTTTAAAATAAATAATAAAATGCTTCCAACATCGTAAAATCTGTTCAATAATTTAAATATCAATCAAGAGTTCACTTTTAATACTTTTTCGTTTTTTTTTTATCAGTTGTTACTAAATGAAAGCTTCGAATACAAAATTTCATTTTCACAATCATGCTGTATTAATTAACATGCACTTTTCCTACGCTATAAGCATTCAAGGAATTACGATGCCGTTACTTCTATTACAATTCATTTACCATTACAATATTTAAATATAAACAATACTGCTTGCATGTTGATGCATTTCAAACAAAGTTCCAAGAAAAAACATTTAACAGCTTACACGTCCGTAAAAGATTTATCAATTAAAAATTGTATTAATATTTTAAATACGTCGCAACAGGAATAACAAGTATTAATAACTAATACTAAAAATGGAAACTTTTACAATGCAACAGAAATGTTGTAATAAAAATCCGTAAATCCCTTTTCCATTTACTCTATATTTTAATACTAAATTTATATACAACGTAAAAAGTTATTTTTTCTGCATGAAAATAAGTTTTTTATAACTACATTTTGTTTAATTATTTTTATACAATTAAAAATATTTTTGTAAAATACTTTTGAAAAGTTTTAATCAATAGCATAATCAAAAGTGTTCAAAGTTTTATTTAGCGTTAACGTCTGCTATGTTTCTGCAGCTAAAATTTCAAAGCCAAAAGATTGTTGAAGTACAGAGTAAAATCGCGTTTGAAATACCAAATAACTTACGCCAATCAAAAATAATTTGTAATCTAACTTGAAATTAAAGAAAACCTGTTGCATGTAAATTCCACAGTGATAAAAGTAAGCGTCCATTTCATGAATTAATGACATCAAAGTCTACGTGATTTACTTTCTCGGCGTAGATAAAGTTATTTTTTTATTCAAACTTTTTTTCTTTGATTTGCCAGACAAATTTATAGCAAAATTAGTTTGACCTTGCGGAAGTTATTTGCGTCAAGCCGATACTCTGCATTAAAGATCGTCTGTCAGATCGCTGTGAGTTAATCAGAATGTAAACCACTTGAATGCTTCGTAAAGTTTATGATTAATCATAAACATGCACACAACAAAAATGCACATAATCGTACAATCATTTATTACACTTTTATAAAAGAACATTATATTTATTCTATTATCTCATTTTAATTGCTTTATATATATAATACTCGACCAAAAGAAGCATAAAAAGGGTTTCTTAATACAAAATGTATCACCGATTTACATTTATGAATGACAAATATAATCGCACGCGTGTGAAGTATGCATTATTAATAAGATCGTATATCAATCAAACCGACCGGATATTTAAAAGGATTGGATATCCCATTGATGGACAGAATAATCACTGAACGCTTCAACTTGTTCTAAGAAAAGTATTAAGAAAACGAACGTTTTATAAGAAATAATTAAAAGTATATTGAGAAGTGTTAAATAATTAAACTACAAATTTAAGTTTTCGCTAGAAGACAAAAAAAAATATTAACTCGACCTCATTTATATCAATCAAACTGTTCTGAGCATGTCATGAACTGCTAATTGCTTTTTCTGATGTAATAAAATTGTTCGTTTTTTTTCTCTTTCTGAATATTTTAAAGGACTAATTGTTTTTGATCCTTTGTTAAGAAAAGAGAACATAAGTAACCTTCTCATTGCATAATACCATTTTATTACATGTGTACAGGAAATGTCACGTTTTTTTTTATCTTTTAAGCGAGACATACGCACACCTTTTCTACTGTTGATATTAAAGTTTTCTCACCCTAAATAAAAGAAAGCAATGCTGTTTCTTCCGCGACACTTATTCTTTTTTTTTTCTTTTTAAACATAAAACATCTTTTAATGAAGAAAATTAAATTTCATATGGTAAAAATAGAAATTATTTCATTACTTATATAATCTATTACTAAACTGTTATTATTTACTATTTAACTATACTATTATAATTACTTATTATTTAGTATAAAATATTAACGCAGTAATTGGTAAACACAGAAATCCATCAGTATTATGCGTTAATGACTATACAGAGACCATTTATAAGGTTGAAGTTGTGCACGATCCCAAACTAAAAGACATGTTGAACGAGCATTTCATCGCGTATTTCGTCACGCTGAAACCTTTTCGTCGTCTGATCTGAGATTAAAATATTCCCTTTAAAAGCACACGATTGTATCAAAACCTTTCTCGACTAATTATTCAGCGATTTATCACAACGTTGTCGGCGAAATTCGCAAGACGCCAATGATTAAGTGCACGCGACAGAATGTGTATGCATGATATGCAGATGACCGGTCGGTTCTTAGATGAACTCTGATTACGCGAAAATCGCACGTGTCTCGTGACGTTCGTGTGTTGCGTTAATTTTCTTCATCGCATTACGTTGGAATTTTCGTCTCCATCGATCGCCGGAAGTTTGTACGAAAAATCATATCAAATTACCGGAAATAATTTTGATTGATGCAAAACATTTCTTTACAGCTTTTTATATGTAATGTTGTTGTACTTTTGTTGTTGAAAAAAGAGATAAAAGAAAATGCTTATTACTTGAAAGCAAGTGATACTTGTACGGAAGAAGAGTACACTTGAGACAAAGACACAACACAATTAATGCAATTAGTATGAAGCTACGTTGTCTCGAGTTTATTAAGGATGATTAAAACCGTCGCTTCGTTAAAATGTCGCTTGAAGTAAGCTAGTGCACGTCACTTAATTTGGATTTCGTGCCTTGTTTAGAGGGTTTAAAGACGGTTGTTTACTATTAAATACACACATTTTTGAATAATTAAATAAGAACCATTAAGACCGCTCAAAAATGTTAGTGTACGCGAAAATGTTCTTTGACTTATTGGTACGCTTTTGCATGTTGTGCAGCCTATATATGAGAATTAAATAACTTTACGAATTAACGTCACGTAGTTATAAAATGATATGATGAAGTGAATTAAATTAAGATGTAATTAATTTTTTGCTTTATTTCGTATTCTTCTGATATCTTTTGATTGATTCATTTTTTGTTCCTAATGCTATATTTAATTTGATTTGATATATATTGTACTTTAATATGATTAATAACTACGAATGAATAAGTCCTTTCTGTTCTCGACAATCTAAAACGTACTATTATATAAACATACCGCTCCTGATAAATAATATCATACATTGTTAAAACTGATCGAATTAACACTCAATTAAGTACTTTCACACTATTCACCAACATGTATGAGTCCGCCATTAGAGTCCACTTCTAATCCCATAAATCTGACTCTCTAATTCTCTTTCAGCCCCACGAGCATTCGTTAACAATGAACGCAACTAATACTCTTCCACACATAATCGAATTCAATATCCAGTGTCTAATTTTTAATCATCTGTACTTTATCTTTATCATCATTACAAATTAAAGCTATACTACATTTTTTGTTTCTTGATTCACAATTTTAACTTTCTTAAAGTTATTTTACGAAAAATCAGTTTTTGAGGAAAAAGTATACATTGTAAAGTCATAAACATTTCTTCGAGGAAATTCTAACTATATATTTATGCGCGATTAATGTTACGAGCGCGACAAAGTTCAGGTAAGGTCGTTTGGTGAAAAAAATTATGATAGAACAAAAGATGCGTTGTCGTGGATGCACCGGTAGCTTCTTCCAACACGACGACTCAATAGTAATAGGCTATAAAAGTCAGTCATAAAGATCATAACGGTACATTAAGCACACTATATCCTAACGTAGCGCCA
This sequence comes from Gryon sp. ZL-2020, assembly GCA_022817425.1. Classification (NCBI taxonomy): domain Eukaryota; kingdom Metazoa; phylum Arthropoda; class Insecta; order Hymenoptera; family Scelionidae; genus Gryon; species Gryon sp. ZL-2020. The sequence goes on along the minus strand of JABFPJ010000059.1, from coordinate 45,340 downwards.
CCGGACGAAACCTTAATAACCTAATCTCTGCGTCGGCTGATCCTTCTTCCTCTTATCGTCTTTGAATTCCCCCTTTTCTGAACACCGCGTCGACTTATTTACGATACGATATTTATCGGTATTTATACAGCACCCGGAACATTAATATCGGCGACGCATAAATTTACCAACACCGATTCGACCGAATGAAACCGTTCAAATATTTCAATGAAGTTGTCTATTAAGAGACAAACGTGATTTGTATGGGTCAGATTGTGCAGAAATGAAAATATCACGGATTTTTCAACGGATGACACTTATAAAGGTTTATTTATGCAGAAGAACAAATATAGTTTGATTTGTAACTAAGTATATTTAATAGGGAAATAAATGGAAAAACATTTTTTTGCAAATTGGTTAATATTACAGAAACACTTGACAAAATTAGGACATCTGAAAATGTTGGCACACACTGTTACAAAACTAACACATATCGCGTATAAATTTTAAAATATACTCTAAATTTCATTTAATCTAATATTTAAAGACACATAACACCGTTTGATGACACCCCTAGTAAAATTGGAATCGGGTATGCCATGTTTCAGATGTGGCCCTGTTGTGGTCTGCCTGATTGAAACTAGATTAATGGTGGGCTAATTGGGGCCTGATTGGGGCCAGAATATCATTTCCTGAGACATTATTTAATTTGTTTAAAAAATGGTGGTCCTGTAAGGACCAAGAAAGACCGAGATTGGGCATCCTAACTTTCAAATCGGGCTATGACAGGAGTTTAAATCCTATATCTAAAATTTTTTTTCATTCATTATAAAGAAACCATATCGAGTCCCGATCAGGGCCCAACATGGTTTCCTAATTTGACGTCATTTTTATGAGTTTGTCCGATGGTTTCCATGTTGGGCCCACAATTCAACCCGATTTCAATTTCTACTAGGGACTTGATAAAATTATTCAAATTTTAGGTAAAAAATAATAAAGTTAAAATTGTAACTATATTGATAAAGAAATAAATACACACAGCGTTTTATTTTGTACTTAAAATTAATAACCTGAAATCTACTTTAAAGCCTAAATTTGTCTATATTTACGAACACTTTAGTAATATAAGAGTTGTGGTCTTGCATTTGCGTTTTATTATATTTCCAGGGAGCAATTTTCAATATTTGAATATGATCCATTATTCAAACGCAGCATATAAATATTTTATAATCGGTTTTATCTTGTGACTTAATGAATTCACGGCAGGCTGATTTATACGGAATATACACAAAGAGTATAATTTTACACGCTTGACCAAGATATGTTATAATATACGTATCAGATACATGTGCAGCTTGAACATAAGGGCTTTACATACATTATGCGTGCGCATGGAGGCAAGCTTGAACACCTGTTTACAAATACATTAGTCTCGTGTTCGCAAGCCAAACTTAAAATATCGTAATAAAAACTAGGTTGAACGCTGAATGACGGATAAGATGTTGTTTTTCGGTTCGTCTTATTGAAATGTCTGTTTTTCTTATGTGACAGCAGCTTTTTTTGAGTTAATGCACGTCAACTAAAACGATAATTTATGTTAATTAACAGTATATGATTTAAGATATTACTTTTCTTGATTTTTAATAACTGTTATTCACTTGTAAAGTATATTTTTTCAAGTGAAAATAGTTCTTCCGTTTCAACAATTTAATATAGTAAAATTATATATTTTTAAAAAATAAATTATTATCCATTCTTAACTGAGTACATCTGAAACATTATACCAATCAATGTATTGCATTACCCAAATAATTTGGATTAAAAAATGAAATAAGAACAAACACATATTTGATCCTCCGAACAGGAGGGTCATATTACGTTATACTGACAGTGCTTGATGAGATATGCGTGAAATCATCGACTATAATTGGGAACTTGTGTTCGTGACAAACAAGTTTGGTAGGTGACATACGATATAATGCTTATAAGTGAATTCCAATTGCTTATTGGCACAATTAATATCAATGCCTCATTATTATTAAAATAAGTAACTGATACGTTAAAATTGCTTAAGATATTCACAAAATATCAACAAATGTAAATTACATATTAGAAAAAGCGAATATTTTAAAGTTGTGTTTAATTAACTGCACCAAAGCATGACATTAATATATACACGTCGTGAATCCTGTCATTTCTCGGATGATTCAAAATTTCCTGGCCGATAATAAATAATCCCCGCGCGCAATTCAAGTGATCCATCAGCACTTGTATGACTGCACAGGAAAGCTGTTTTTATGATGGCGCTTCGCGTCCAATCAAAAGTTACTGCTGCTTAAATGACATTTTCATCTTAGCGCGACGATTAAAGACAGACGTACATTCATTGCCGCTTGTCAAACGGCGACGTGCTTTTGATTAGCATACGTTGCGCGATTTCGGCCTAAATCGAACTGCTGTGTCATACATTTGGAAACTGGCTGTTACACGCCTTATCAGCGAAATGGCGACACGCATATACAGGGCCAAAACCCAGAGATGCGATTTTATGAGGGATTGCGCTTTGCAAACTCAATTTCTATCTCGGCGCCTGATAAGAGTCCAGCCCCGTCGCTCCACCAGCCCTTCGTCACTTTGATATCGATGAGGGTAATTTACGTGAACATTGTCGGCGAAGAAGATTGATGTTTTGGGTGCGTGAGCTGGGCCTCGTTCTCTCCCCCTTTTCAACCTACCCACTTTCTGCCCATTCCACACTTCTGACGCTTCTGGATGTGTCGCCTCTCATCGTGATGAATTGCATTTTGACACCCCACCCAGGCCTTGAATACACGCGTCGATTTGGCCGCGTCATGCGCGACGTTAGTTATTATACATATATCTATACGAAAGCCTCGACGTCCAAAATCAGCATCGATGTCCTTATGCATATATGAATAAACATGCAAAACCCATTGGGGATTCTTGACGATCGAGCGGAAATTAGTGCTTTTATTTGCACCAATTCTGAATGAGAAAGTCTGAAACCCAAGCAATCACCAATCACTTTCATGAATTTCCGTTTATACCAATAATGTCGACGAAACGTCGATAATTGATCCCCACGTCCATTTAATTTGACAGCACTGAGACGAGACTTTACATCGTCGAAACAACGGGGCCGTCACATCGCCGTGACTTTATTGCGGAAAGCTCGTGAAAAATTGTCAATGTTTGTGCCGCGACTGGCGCCGACGATTGGCAGCTCGATTGTACCCACCGATCAAATTAATTTGTTTGCACGCTAAGTGATTGCGCGATGGAACACTGATCGAGTGTATCTAGTCAACTAGAGCCATCAAATATCTCGTTATTTATTGTAATCAAATGCGATCGAGCAATTCGTGTATAGCATTCAGATTATTAACAGTTTCTCGTCACAAAATTATAACTTGTTGGACAGTTTTTATATCGTAAATAAATTTGTTTCTTTTGTTATTTTAATTTTGTTCATATTACATTTTGATATGTAAAAATTAATAAAATTAGTCGAACAGTCATTTTATGAGGTAAAATTATTTTCGTTTGGCCTAATAAGTTAATTAAGACGATCATTCATTCAATTGTGAAAAAGTTTAATTAAATGAATGTCTGAACAAATAATTTCATACGGAATTAATACAACTGCAGTATTTTCACGACCTATTTTCTTGCTATTCTCTTGAGAGACATTCTCTTTGGAAAAAGGTCAATGTATGAAAATGAAACATGTCCATTTCTAACAACTTCAATTCATGAAGAATAATTCAACATTTACTATCATTATTTAAGAGCTCTACTGCAAATATCGTCAATTCAATTATTTCTGTCATTTTTTCTTTCTAAAATGAATTAATTTATCCGTAATATATTTTTTATTGTGACTATACGTATAGAAAAATTAAATTACAACATTTCCAAGCATAAACATTTTCTACGTAAATTATTTAACGTTATTATTTTATTATTTCAACAAAAACCGAATGTTCGTTGTATTACTGTACGACAATTAATTTGCATAAATTTGTTTATGCTCGGTTATTATCATAGTGAAGATTATGATTACGATTCTTAACGAACAAATAATTGCATTTATGATTTTACTTCTGATCTTGGAAACCGTTCCCACTTCCTGATTCATCAAATAACAATTATGCTGCAGCAAAAAAACAAGCAGTCACTCTCGTGAGAAAAAAAGCACAATTCAGTTCTTAATTACAAAACGGTACCTTATGAGTCACAATAACGTAAAATCTACTTTGCAAATAAATCATGTGAAATGCCGTAAGTCAGAGCTTGTTATAAACAAAAGCGAATGGAACATTTTTCCATTCTTTCGATTGTATTTATAATCGCAAAAGACACGTGGCGTTGCGTGCAATTTGCATATGTTTGATTTTTAAATCATTCGAATGCAAAAAAGTGATCCACCGCGAGCGGGTACATTTTATACTCTTTCGGTGATGTAATACGATCTTCCTTTTTTCACTCGGCGCAATGCAAATTCACATTAAAGTCAGCGGACATTGTGCCGTACTTTCTATATTTCATTTGCGTGTTCCATTTTTTTCTATGCACGAAACCGCATGAAATTTTTAAAACGCGATTGCACTTGATTTATGCCACGATGAGCTAATTTATAACGCCGGTTTAATTTTTCCGACGCCGTACTGTGACAATTTTCATGAAGTATCGGTTTTGCGGTAAAAATCAAACGCAGACTATAGACAAAAGTTTATTTTTGAATATTTGAAAAGAACTTTTTGCACGTTTTCTATATTTATTAAAAATACAAAATACTTTGAAAAAGGTTATAAGAAAAATTACTGTACTATTTAGTAATCACAATATATATTTCGTAGAATTGCATTACACTCCAATGCTTTTTCAGGCGATTTTTATTATCAGGGTCCCAATTTTTTTGAAATACATTCTTTATTCTTATCTTTCTTTGTCCAGAGTCTTACGGGAAATCTAACATCCTGACTAATACCGTATTCCGTGTGATCTCTGTCGGTGAACTGCGTAGCTTTCCGTCACGCCAGAATGGAGATCAACAGCTGTGTCGCGTGAAACATGCCGCTCGTGATAGATGTTTCTGCACATTCTTGACGGTACAGACGCAAGCGTCGTCGTGACTGTTAGATCGTCTATGTGAAGTCAAGTGCCATTGCACGAATCTATGGACATTCGTGGCATGTTAGAGGGATATCTCTCTATTAACTCACTAGAAACACAACGTCTTGCAATAGCCAAACGGAAATTCCAAAACATTCCAATGCTATAGCAATACACTACCATAGACTGTCCCAACATTAACACGTTGTATTTGATTTTCAAATTTGTCATTGTTTTCAGTGTAACATAAACTATTTTCAACATTTATTCATTTAGTCAAAAGGCCATATTGAACTGCAAAATTATATTGAATTACATTTTTACAGAACAATATTAAATTTGCAACAAAAATTAAACTTAATATGAAATACTATATCTGTGAACTAAAATATTAAATTGTAGCATGAAAATATAATTTCAAATTGCAACATTAAATTACAAAATTAAGATAGAATATAACAAGATGGAACATATAATTTCAATGAGATATAGTGCAATGTTGCAGAACGTTATAAATTTATTACAGCGCTCTAAAAACAAGTATCTTATTTTGAAACAAATTTGATGCTTTCATCTCAAAAAGTGTCTTAATTATTCAACTTTGAGACGTTTTTCGCGTCTCAATTATCTAAAATACCTCAAAATCTGACATTTCTTGTGAGTGTAATCTTATAAGGCAATATTAGCCTTTCTCCAATTATTAAATTGTCAGGTTTTAAACATTGATTTAAAACCTGACAAATCTTAAGTGTGGATGAAATATACTTTAAAAGCAAATATTTTATAGTCCAAACAAGAAGCATTAGAGAATTATTCGGACAGTTTGAAATCGTTTAAAAATTTTCAAACTGACAAACAAAAAAGATCCCTTTAAATACATAAAGCATCCGAACAAGCTTTAATCAGATTTTCATCCAAAAAAAGAACGGCATCATAAATAATTCAAATCGAAAATGAAGATACGGCAAATTCTGGTCATTTAATTATTTTTATGTTAATAATAGTTGCGTAATTTCGCACGATGAGCGATGGCCTGCGATTTGCGGTTTTCAGGGGCTCGCACCCCTCGACTGAATATTCGAAATATGCAGTCCTAAGCGCAATGGGGCTGTAACAATCCCCACAGGACTGTAGCCAGAGAGACCCCCTTGCGACCAGTTACATTGCTGTCTACTCGACAAGACAACCAAGATCGTCAACGAGATGTGTATAGGGAAAAGCAACGAGAAGCGATTACGATTTTTATATTAACCTACCCCAAAACTGCAAGGATCAGTTCATTCACTAATGAACATTCTCCGTTAAATTTATGTCTTTGATGAAATTTCGTTCTTTACTGATAAAGCAACAATGAATCAGAAGATAAGTCGGGGATATGGACTCTTTAGTTAAAATGGAAGAAACAACGTTCATCTTAAATACTAAATAAGATTGCTTCAGCGATTCTTAATCCAACTTTAAATTATTATCTGTAATGTATAAATTACGCTAAATTGCGGATTATTCACATCATTTATTATTCATTTTTCAGCGTTTTTATTATATTTTTCATAATTTTTTACATTTTTATAATTTTTATGATAGAAAAGAGTTTTAAAACAATGTTTTAACAAGATTTTTAAATTATTTTTTTTTTCTTTATCTTTACTTATTGTTTTTTTACATTATTATTTTGATAACATGATTTATAAAGTATATTTTAAAAAAAGAGTATTTCCTTAATGTTAAACAATTTCTTTTATTCCAATGTATATACAGCTAATGTACAACGCGCATAATCTAAGTAATTCGATCTTCATTAAATATTCAATTAATAAAGCAAACAGTCGTCATTTTTAAAGAAAATATTTTCGGTCGGTCGAGTAAATGAAAACTGAATGAAATATTGGTCTTTGAACATGGAGTGAAAAAAAAGCTGTAGGATTGAGTCCGGGCGCCAACTTCTGTCGGCATTGGCACAAAATAAACAGTGGCGTTTGTACAACGACGGCATCAATTTGCTGTTCGGTTATAATCGAGTCACTGAAAAGCACTTTTCTCCGTTTGCGTCTTCGTTGAACAGCAATTTATCACTTATTTGACTGACGAATGTATATTCGCAAATCGACGATCCGTCGATAACGTCATGATCGAAACTCATACATCGCGAACATGACGTTTATTTGTACAAAGATTCACCGGCGGGAATGGCTTATAACTTTGTATTTGCGCTGCATCGCTTACGTTTTCAAAGCTATTTCGCGGCGAAGCTCATCGAGAGATCCTCTAATTATAGAAAGGTTTCATGCTATAACGTGAAACATATTTTTCTTATGACAAGCATAACGCGCGCATCGAACGGCGTGTTTCACTTTAACGGCACACTGTGAACAAGAGTTAGTTTGTTGAACTTGATCAAACAATTTATTTACGATGTTTTCCAAGCAATGACAAGCTCTTCATTAGTGCATTGATTCGCTAACAAATTTCAATCTCGATTAGATCATTGCTTGTATTAAATATAAAATACTCTTAAATTAAGACTGCTTAAATTTAATTAACACACAGAGTATAATATTAATCTAAAAATGTATGTTTAAAATAAAAAATTGTTTGACCTTTCTGTAGTAAATTTTACAAAAATTAAATGGAGTTAATTAAAGTGTGTTAAATTGAGTTAAATTAAATGAAAAAATTGAGTTTTTCATGAAAAATTATTGCTTTTTCCACGAATTTTTCATGAGTTTTTAATAATATTTTATTAAAAAATTTAATACTTTTTTGCGAAATTTTGCATCTGTCTCTCTACTACTGAATGCTACAGTAAATTTTCAATTTTTAACATATTTTTTTAGATTAATTGTACTCTACATGGAAGAAAATTTTGTACTCAATTCCAGAAAAGGGGACAACTTATGTTTTACGGTATAATAAGAATCTCCCAAAAACAAAAAAACATTTTAAAAATATGAAAATTACGAACGCTCAAAAATTCTTTGAAAATCCAAAGAAAAATCATGTAATGGCAAGATAATACAAGCCAAAAAAAAAAACAATTTTTTGATGGCGGCCAAGATAAAATAAAACTCATGCCGGCCAAGTTTGAAAATTAAACAAATATATATTTTTAAAATTGCATTAGAAATTTGAAATGTAAGAAACAAAAAAAAGAATTTATATTTAATAACTTTAACATAAAATATTTTGTTTTTACATTTATTTTAAGCGGATAAAACATATAAAGCAGTTATAACTAATTCACTTATCAATGAGCAAGTTATAAAATACTGCAAAATTGTTTGGAATTAATTTAAAATGTATTAGTGTATTTTTATTGGAAACGGATATATCATTCAATTAATTTTTAATAGCAATTTCATTCAAGAAATTTATATAAAAATTATTTTGTTAATATCATTTTTCCTTTTTTTAATGCAAAAATAACTTTCACTGCAAGTAGCAATGTTTAATTAAAACATTCATCTAATTAATACTGCCGAATTATTTCATAATTTAAATTTCTGCAGACAAAGTATGAATCCAATTACACCGAAGTAAAAAATAATTTAACGATGACAGATATTTTTAAATCACTCTTTAGATATTTTCTTTCCACAAAATATTCGCGCAGTTTGCAGATAAACGTGTCATAAAAACAATAAATGTTCCTTTTTCAGTTGAAGTCAATTTCGTTTCATAAAATGAATTCGTATTAAATAAATACTCGTTAATCATCTTTCGCTGAATACTTTGTTGCAATTCTCTGGCATATTAAACATTTTCAGTTCGACTGTTCGTTTTACATCGCAAAAATGTGTTCCAAGAAAAAAAATTACAGCAAACATTCAACCGCATGAAATCATTACTTATTTAAAAGTGTTTCACAAAAGTCTTTGACTTTTCGACGTACATTTTGTTGAATGCTAAAGAAAATGCTTATTTTTGTGCGTTTTGAAATCAATGTGAAAGATTGATCGAATACTCAGAAATGCTTTTTTTGATTTTACACCGCGTATAACATCGTGTAATCAAACCCCGTGAATAGTAACATTTCAAAGACCAACTACTTTCGCAGAAATCCCTCGGTGCATTTTGGTATGATCCAAAGTGATCTTCAAGAGAACTTAAGTTAAAGTAGACTCGGCATTATTCGCTGAGCACTGCAATTCATATAAAAAAACCATCGTCACAGATTCCAATATTATAAAATGATCGTCAGTAAGAACACATTGTGTTTCCTATGATGAAAAAAAATATTCAATATCTCCATTTCATTGGAAAAGTTTTGGTACTTTTTATGAGCACAATTGAAAAAAGCGGACTCAACTTTTTTAATACAGAAATGATTATTATTACATATTTTAATGATAAAATAAAACGCGTAATGTTTACTCGGTTTAATTAAATTTAATTGAAGTAAAAATCGAAATAATTCAAGATTATATCAACAACTTGTTTAGTAGTTACTTTTAGTGTAATTTTGTACTTCATTGCATTATTGCATTTAAAATTATATATACTGTTTTATAGAAATGAAAAAGTAATTTCATTAGTTCATGCTAATAGAAACTATTAGTATTATTAATCTTAAACAAACGCCGTATAAGAAGTCATAAATACAAATAACAGTATTTTCTATTAGTATTTTTCAACAGGGTGTTTTTTAAAAACATTTTTTTTATTATTATTAAGCGTATAGATATACTTGTTAAATGGCAAAGTAGTTGACGATTGTAAATTTTATAACGGTGATATCCAATCGGAATTCAAACTTATGGAATACGTAAGAAGTTTGTTAACTCTGAAATCTGATAATACTGTATATCAAGTATGAGAAAATATATTAAGGTTAGCGTGCGATCGAATCACTGAGCCAAGGTTTCTGGGTTAATTTGACGATGACAGCATGCGACACGCTTTTCCTGAAATATTCAATTTTCTGTCTTGTTTCATCTAAGGATAGTTAGATTATTGACTATAATTGAATTACATCATTTAATTACATTACTTAATGTCAAAAAGATTGTCTTAACACTGCAAAAATGGGTTTTGATTTATTTTCTTAAATTCAGTAAAATATTCTTACATTCAGTATAAAATGTTCTTAAATTAAGTTTAAATTGTCTTAATTCAGAACATTTTACACCGAATTTCAGAATATTTTATACTGAATTTAAGAAAATGGGACAATCATTTTTTACAGTGAAGTTAAAAATTTTAATTGTATAATGAATAAATTTTAACAATGTTAAACAGAATTTAAACAATCTTTTGATTTTGAAATTTGCAAAAAAATGTAATCATTTCTTTTATCACGATTATTTATTATATATTACATCTTCACTAACAACCATCATCGGTTACATCAAAGTCACATAAAAGAAGTTCTTTGATACTTTTCATTCTCATTTCCACGAATATTAGAATTTCAACTTTATATCTGACGTTCGACATATATGAAAATTCAATAATATCTTCCCGGTCGTCTTATTATTAACTAACAGCGAAAGTATAACATATAGAAATGATCCAATTCCCTTATATATTCAGCGGCAAAATCACGCGTGAATGGGGCTTCCGGTTGCATTATTGAGACGGCGCGAAGAAAGTGAGAATTATCAGCTGAATAGGTGATGCCACTGGACCCTTGAAAAGTTGTGCGTGCATTACGCCACCGTTTGGTGATTATAAATTCGAATTAAGTCATTCAAAATTCATTCGCCATTGAATGTCGCCCTTCTTTAAGACAAGACAATTGCTTCGTCTTCCAAAAGGTTGTGCCCTTTTCAAACTTCGCCCCTTAAACAAAATATTGTGATTTGAGAGTGGTATTCAAATGAAAAATGCCAAACAAAGACAGTCTCGTAAGCTTCTAATTAATTTATCGTTTGCTAAAGTTATTAAAAGTTATTAAAAAAAATAATCGAATGAAAAAGCTTAAAGCGTGAATAAAAATTCAAGCTGATTCGAGATGAATAATTTATAAGATTTGATAGCATTTTCTTATGCGTATTGAAATTACATGTCGAACGTGAGGAGCGAGAAAACGTGCGTTACATGCATATTTATAACAAGTATTTTTGCACTTAATAATACTCCAATTGAATTATTGAAGATTAATGCATTAAATGTCGAGGATTAACAGCGAGATTAAGTACAGTTACTTTGTTCAAATTTGTATGTACATTGCAAGACAAAAAGTTCACGAACACGATTTATTATTCGCTTCTGTTTCATTATACAATTGAAAATGGTATAACGAACATTGTTTCTCATACACTATTCCATAAATATATTTCTATCATTTATGCAATCATTGTTTGTATATATGCAGATCAATCTCAACTAATCCCGCGTCATCTAAACTAACAAGATTAATTGCATGAAAATGTATGATATCAAATTCTCTGTCATCTAATACCATTCAAACCTGTTAAGTAAATTTGCGATTAAAATTGATTATAAAATAACGTTGGTAGTCACTTTGTAAAATAAAAAGATCAACCTTTCAGATGCTAACTTCAAAAATGCTTTCTTCTTTTGCAAACTTCCTTTAATTCAATCTTTATTATTATTGTACAAGAAGTAAATGAAATCAAAGCAAATATCAGACTTAATTTTTCAAGTTTCAAGACATCATTAAAAAACAAATAGAGCTAATTTCTTAACTCACTATTTACTGTGATATCAAAATAATTTCACCATCAAAGACTCGTTTCAAGACGTTCATTTTCTTTTTGTAAATAACAATTTCGCATACATGTAATAACAAAACATTTATAGAACTTGGCTTTGAGTGGAAGAAAGCAAGGATCAAAAAAGTATAATATATTGACATTTCTTTGATCAAAAACGATTCGCACTGCGATCACAAAGGCCAACGCTAGCCGTTTTTCTTGTTGCAATTACTCGACTATTTTAAACACATCGCACTGAGCTCCACTTCTTGCACATATCAGATACAATTCATAGCGTCTGTCTTGGATCTCTTCGCGGTCGCAGTATAAGAAGAATCGTGATCTGACCTTGCCTCTTTTTTTTCATCTCGCGACGACATTCGTTGAAAGAGATTTCTGTCTCTGAACGGATCTATGCAGAAGGGTCATTATTCAGACGCTGAGGAAACAAAGACAAGAAAAAAAAGGGACAAAAAAGATGAAGCGAAGGATCAGGAAAAAAAGTTACAAACCTTACATAAACCCTCAATTAGCGTTCCTGGGCAAGTGCGCCAGTAAATAAGTCACGGAATGAAAAGTCGATGGCCTTCAGATGACACATTTCAAAAAGCGCATGATTAAGGCGAACGCTGGATCAAATGATTTTAGGATTGAATAACATTGTTATCAGAAATATATTCAATTAAATCAAACGGTTTTGGCTTATTCTTGATATTGGTCTTCGCAATTTGTGAATTACCTGAAAGCCACAGTATATGGAAATGGTTTACATGTAAATCCGGATTAAGTTGCAATATTTGCATTAATTATATACATTCTATTATTTTAATACACAATTATTTTAAAGAAATAAATTATAGCAATAGAAGTAAAAAAAATAATTTTATACAAAAAAACTTTTTTTATGTAATTTGTATATGATTTATATAATTTTTGCAACTCATTACGGAGTTATATTAGTGTAAACTTCATTTTTATTATTCATAATTAAATGAAATGCAAAAATTAAAAGAAAATGTGGTTTTATAATTATTTTAATATAATTATTTTTATAATTATTATAATTATTATTATAATTTTAAAAGATGTGATGCAAACTTATATTAATTGAACGTTCTAAATATGTAAATATTGTTTTGACTCAAAAAAAATATTTTTATTTATACTACTATTATAAGTTATTAATTTCAATATATCATATTTTGATAAATTAATTTATATCAAGTTATTTAGAAGAATATGTTAAAGAACTTTTTGTATGAAGAAAAGAAGTAAAAAATAAAAAATAAATATTTCGCAATTTGTGATAAATTGTATATACAATTTGAATTCTTTGATATTTAAAATTTATATACATGTTTTTTAATTAAAGATAATATCGCTGATTCAACAGTCAGTTAATTTCAGCTTGAAAAATTCTAATATGGAATAATCTGAAAAATGCAACAGAAAATTTGTATTTGAATATAAATTCGGGTTGAAATGACTTGAAAATTCATGTAACTCTATTTTTGTAGCTAAAATCATATAATTTCAGTTACAAAAATATTGATAGAAATTATATACGGAATTTTCAAGTTATGTCAACCTGAATTAATATGAAATTGCGAAGTCAAATTCAAATTTTTTATTGCACTTTTCAGATTCAAATTATTTCAACCTGAATTCATATGAAATTTCGAAGTCACATTCAAATTTTCAGATTACTCTTTGCACATTGTCACGTTGCACTTTTCAGATTATTCAAAACTAAAATTTTTCAAGTTAAAATGATCTGACTCTTGAACCAGTGATATGGAAAATTGTAAGTAAATTACCTACCTGTCGGTTAATGAAACATTTATCTTATCGACACAAAATTAAAAACATTCAATTTATACAAATTAATTAATAAAATAATTATTAAATAAGCACTTTTTTAAAACATGAACAATTTTTTTTAATTAATTGTTTTACTCATAAATAATATAATCAAAATTACCATAATCATGCAGTTTACTTCATTACCGGAAATTGGTATCTCGGTTTGAAAGAATTTATCCATTTTATTTTGAACAGTTGTTGGCAAGTAACGAACACGTGATATTCATAGTTTGTTTTCTTTAATGTTGTTCTACTTCTAAGTGTAAATCAGTCCAAAAAATTAAACGAATTGTTAATCAATTAATTATTTTAATACAATGAAACGATTATCAGAAGAAAGAACAAAATTAGTTATAGAAAAATTAACTAAATAGTAAGTTTGTCTTCTAAAAAACATATTTCACAGTTGTATTTCTTAACCTACAATATGATGAGAATATGCCTGGTCTTTTCGATATGTTATGTTTCATTTTAACTTTGATTCAACGGATAAGTTAAACAAAGACGCAAACAGACCAGGCATACCTTCATCATACTGTACATCTCATTCTAACCTAAACATTTTCTACAAATTTTTCAAATATAATACAAATAATCATTCAAAAATACTACATATTTATTAAAACATATATTTTTTAACAAAATTTAATTTTATTTAAACGATATTTAATATTAAATAATAATTATTTTTTATTTTCTGTAATATTAATTTACATTAATCACTTGTAATTTATTAATTTAATCATTCATTTTTACAATATTACTTATAAGTTAATATTTCAAGAATAATTTTTTTTATCAATATCATTAATTAATGTTGATTCTTTTCAGTATTGGAGAAAATGTAAAACTTTTAATTGACCGACCAGATGGTATATATTGTTTTCGAGAAAGAAAAGACCGAGTTTATTACATTTCCGAAAAACTGTTATCACACGCTAATTCCGTTGCACCGGATAAACTTTTGAGTTGTGGTACTTGTTTTGGAAAGTTTACAAAAAGTGGCAAATTTCGATTACATATCACGGCTTTACATCACATTGCACAGTACGCTAAAGTTAGTATTACTTTACTACTATTTTTAATATTTTTCACTTACTTTTCAATATAATTTAGAACCAATGAAAAATAATCATAATTATTATTTTAATTTTAATTGAAATTTTATAATTTGGTTTTTAGCATAAAATATGGGTAAAACCATCAGCAGAACAGCAATTTTTATATGGCCATCATATTACCAAGTCAGGCTTAGGACGAATAACAGAAAATACAAATCAATATCAAGGAGTTATAGTTATGTCCATGAATGATTTACCATTAGTAAGTTTCGTTTAATTATTTTTAAATTAATTAAGCATAATATAAAAAAATAATACAAAATAATTTTGAAAATTATTCAAAACAAATTTCTAAAAAATAAATGACTATGTTTTTAATGTATAATTTTTACAGGGTTTTGGAGTAGCAGCTAAAAGTACAACCGAATGTAAATATGCAGATCCATTGACTTTAGTTTGCTTTCATCAAGCAGATGTCGGAGAATATATTCGATCTGAAGACACATTACTATAGTTTAATATTTTACAATAGATTTTTTTATAGAAATAAACAATTAAGCTTTTGATAATATTGTTTAATATTTATTCCTAATATATTATTAACTTAAAAAATTACGACAAAATACATTTTCTATTATATAAATGTATATTTTTTTATACAATTTATATATTATTAAATTAATTTTGTAATAAAATTAAATAATTTAAAAAATTACATTACAAATTCACAATTTTGTCGACGGTCGTTGTTCAAAATGAATAATTTTTATATCTAAATAAAGATAAAGACACTCGAAATATTATATCTTTCGAAATATGTTAAAATCATATCATCTGCGTTGATCCAGATGTCTCTAATAGAAAACATGTACACAAAAAAGTGACACTTTCGTTCGCGGGACGCAATCTTTTATTTACAATCATATCGTAAGCGGACAAGTTGTGATTGTTGTTTGTTAAATAATTGTTATAAAAACAACGTATGTTGTCGCGTAAGAACAAGGATTCGCGAAAAATTAAAGAAGGAGTTGTTGGCAAATATGTTAAAAAGGAAACGCCGCCTGAAATGCCAAGTGAGTTGAAACGATGACAAATTGTTTGGTTATGTTTATTAACATTTATCAAGAAATTCGAGTGAAAAGGCTTTTAATATTTGTGATAATCAATTAGATTATCATATTAAATGCAATTCTTTAAACATTTCTGTCAAATATTATTGTAACGTCATTTATAAATGTTCCTAACCTCAAAAATTTATCTAAATGATAATAATAAACAATATATAATACTTTATTGTTTTATAGAAATAAACAATTTCTGATTAGTTGTTTTAATATTTTATTAATTTTTCATATGTGACATAAATATTCATTACAAATGAATAACATAGTATACTTTTTGTTTATATTTAATATTATAATTGTATTTGTTTATGCATTTTTTATAGTTATTAATGTGTGGACAACAGAAACTAATCGACGAACGAGAAAACACAGTAATCAACCGACAATTCCAGCTTCATTGGTAAATATAAGCAATATATTTAATGACTTTATATAACATTTATTAATTATATATTTAATCATAATTTGCTATGTAATACAATAAGCTTTATGAAATTATTCTCTTACAATAAATATTCCTGAAAACGAAGCTATAAAATTATTAGAATTTATTCTTATTAAAATAAACTAAGTTTAAGGAAAAACACTATTTAATCTTTAAATATTTTATTGCTAAAATAATGTTTTTTAGCCAATTGCTCAACAACCTCATGTAGTACACAAATTTGGCAATACAAAAACAACGCCTAGTGTAGTTGGATTAGGAAGTCATGAAGGCAAATATACTCCTAATAGTTCAGTTCCAGATTTAGCTCATAGGTAAATAAAATGTTTAAAAAAGAAATAATATTTATTGAAATATAAAATAAACAACAATTTTATTTGTATCATTGCTTTGCTTTAATCAAATGTAATATTATAGATTTGCTAGTTTATCAATGAATTTTGGAATATCAAGTGAAGCGATGTCTTCTCGAACTGCGACACCTCTTTATCCAAGTAGCCTATCTTCAGCGATGTCACATACATATGTTAATCAATACGCAGGATCAGATTATCATTTAGACAGGGTACAAACACCGCAAATGCCTTATTTACCATTCGAATCTGACGGTGGATATGAACAAATTCGTCAGTTGCCATTACGACAAAGTGGAAGGTGAAATACAAAAAAAATACAACTTTTGTTCTTAAAAAGAAAAAGCACAGAGAAAAATAATAAAATATGTTTTCTATTTATTGCAGCAGAAGTCATTCGGAGAGATCGGGTTCAAGAAACGAACAACCCGAAACTGAATTACCTTTACCACCCGGATGGTCTGTTGATTTTACGTTACGAGGTAGAAAATATTACATTGATCACAATACCAGGACCACACATTGGTCACACCCGTTAGAAAAAGAAGGACTGCCGACTGGATGGGAAAGAATTGAATCGCCCGAATATGGAGTTTATTATGTTAAGTAAGACAAATCAATAATATTTATTTAATACTAATATAAAATATTACAAGGAAAATAAGTACATTTTACTTTTCTTTACAGTCATATAACACGACAAGCTCAGTACGAGCATCCTTGTTATCCTTCAGAAATGCAAGCAGTTCGTATTGTGTCTCCACCTCGACACACGCATTTTCACTCGCACAGTGTTTTGGTTCCAGCGAACCCTTATTTGAATGAGGAAATTCCTCATTGGTTATACGTTTACAGTCGTGCTTCTGTTGCTTTAGACCGAAAACTCCGCTGGGAATTGTTTCGGTTACCTGAGCTCGATTGTTTTAATGCCATGTTGACACGATTATACAAACAGGAACTCGAAGAAGTTGTTATGCGTTATGAAGAATATCGGTAATTTTATATTTTCATCATTTCGTTCAAATATACATTAAACAAAAAATTAAGTAACAAAAATTCGAAGTTAAAGATTTGATAAAACTTCACATTTCGTTTACAGGTCAGCATTGTTATGTGAAATTGAACAACGACTAAAGGAATTAACTCCGGAATCGAACGATAATTCTGGAGCTAGTGCTGTGGTATCACGACGATCGTTGCCTTAAAGTAAACGACACATAATTTTTGCAATATAAGTCGGAATTAATGAAAAATAATTACTGCAATCAATAATTAGCAAAATAAAAGTCTTATTGATTGCTTAGAAATGTTTATAGTAAGATATTTTAGGTATGTGTGAAGGAAGTTAATTGTTGCTCACTTTTTTATTTTTTGTATGTAATGTTTTTTTAAAAACAAAGTAAAATTCAATTTTTAGTAATTTTTAATTCTTATAATTCACTAGTTGTAAAATTATATACAATTGTTTTAATTAAAATTCTTAATATATAATATAGGTTTTTTATTCAAATAATTATTAAAGAATTATTACAACTTAATAAAAACATTTAACTTCCTTGATGTATTATCTTAATAAAAAAGTTATATACAGGAACTATATATAAGTCTGCAATATTAGATTCAAAGATCAAGGTGCTAATTACTGATTGCTTGGTTATAAATTATTTATAAAACCTTATCAATTTTCGACGGGAGTAAAACTCTTATACTTTGATTATATAGATATTTTATATAATAAATATATATAATAATATGTTATATTTTTACACGATTCAATATTTAGAATTGTAATATTAATAATAATTTTACAACTTTAAAATTCTATTTACATTTATTTATAAATACACTTTTATCGTATAATAGGTAATTTTATATAAATGTACAGTCAATTAATTATTTTTATCTACTGACACCTCAAATACTGTGGGACTTTGAAATCCCGTAAACCTGATTACTTTTGCTTTATCAATATCCTCATAGTTAAGTATTTGGTCATCTAAAGGAAAATTTGAATTATTAACAAGAAATTAAATGAAAGAGTTTTTTTATTAACAACATAAACTAATTTAAATTTTTTAAATTTGTTTATTAGTTATATACCCTGATAATACAAGAAAACTTGAACGGGTTTGTATGAAATTGATGCATTCCTGTGTCCGCTAATTTGAACGAAATTCATGCAAAATTTGTATGGCATTATTGTATGAAGTTTGTATGAAATTTGTGCAAACCATTTGTACAAAAATTATGTTTTCCAGTGTCTCACAATTCATTTAGTAGCAAATATAAGAGTAATAAAAGGTACTAAAGAAAGAACTAAAATATTATTTAATTTAATTAACAACAAAATCGGCTTGTATGGAAATCGTATAAAAAAGCGGACGCAGCAGCGTTCAAACTTCATGCAAAATTTATTCAAAGTGTTTATATGAAGTTTGCACGGAAATGTTACAAACTGTGTTTTTAAGGGTAATAAAATTTTCATAAATAATACTTACATTTATCTTCTGCTTGAGCATCTGGATATTTGTCTTTAAAACAAATGTACATGGTGTATGAAAGTAAATTCCATCCGATTAACATGTATGCAATTGACAACCTTTTTCTCCATTTATATGCAACCTCTTCGTCTATAACACCAGTTTTACGTCTAACGTATGCTCTTACAAGTTTGGAAATCATTTTCTTGCAGACTGCAACAATTACAATTCTTATTTAAATTTAAATACACTTTAAGAGAAATTTACATTTCTTTAAACAATAAATTTCAATAGTCCTTAAAAGAGATACGTTCAAGTATATATTAAATAACATTATTATATACTGTTTATTGATAAATATAACCTCTATCAATATTATCTTTCAAAATGTTGAAATATATATATATAAATAAGAATACAGATAAATGATAAAGTATTAACAAAGTAGAGATACTTTACCTATAAAAATTAATTCTTATTTATTGAAGGAAATAATAATCGTTTTTCATGCAATTTTTAATTTCCTATCCATTTCAACCAATAATATAACTATTGCTGACTATTTCATACGTCGGTAAGGCAGATTTCTGAGGTTTATACAAGTATTTTAAATAAAGACAATATAGTCACTTGGATATTAAAAATGTAAATATAAACAAACTTAATATAATTAGTTTTCTAAAATATTGTTTATTTGGCAAATTGTATAATTATTATATAATAAATATTTATTTATAAATAATTTATTTATAAATAACATCAACGAATATAAATATTTAAACAAATCTAATTGCTATATATTTTATTTATTTAATATAATTCTGTTTTAATTATTGCTTAAAATGCTAACTTGTTATGCGATAAATTTATAATTAAACGATCGTAAATAATTTTTTTGAAAATATGTATCTTATATATAATAGATAGACGTACAAGTATCAAATTTTATAATGTCTGCACCTGGAATAAGATAATAATATTTGTTTGATTTTAATCTCAAAACCAAAATAAATAATACTTTAAATTAAACACCTGTAAAGTCGTTAGTTTACTCAAAGTAGTCGCTGAAGAAACTTTATTTCAATTTATCACAATTGTATATTGTTTATATACGTAATTAAATTATTTTTAAATAAAATTTATAAAGAATTTAGTGTAACATCATTTTAAAAGTAAGTTTATTTTCTAGCTTTTTTCAAATATTTGTAATTTATTTATTATTTTTTCATTTTAATTCACGTGTTTATATACTATATTATATATATGTATTACAGAAATTGCATAAATTGATATATGTTGATAAAATTAATAGTTCAAATTGTATGTTTTCCTTATAAAGGCGATGGCGAGCAAATACAAAATGTGTCCTTATTTAAATGCGGAAAATCGTCGTAGTAAAAAAATCGCATGTGAATATTCTGAGTCTAGTAGTTCTTCTGATTATAGCGATTATTCTTCAACTGATAGTAGTGATTACTCTAGTGAATCAACAAGCGATAGTTCTGATTACACGGGTTCTGAATCCAGTTCCAGTTGCTGTGAAGTGGCGCAAAAACAATCGAATTCAACTAATCGCACAAGAAAATCTTCAACTAATTCAAATTCTAAAAAGAAACAAACTATTAAAATAAAAAAACCTCAGAGAAAGAGATCATCAAAATGTTATGAAGGTAAAAATTAATTTTATTTTTGTGTATTTTATAATGACATTTATTTTATATATCATATAAATTTTGTAATATTGCGTGTATCTTGAATTATATTTAATATTCTTTTTGTTCTTTAGTTGTTATTATGTTTAGAAATAATTAAGTTTATAAAGCATTAAAGAATTACCTTTTTTTAGAATAAGTCATTTTGCATGTTTCATTAT
This sequence comes from Gryon sp. ZL-2020, assembly GCA_022817425.1. NCBI lineage: Eukaryota > Metazoa > Arthropoda > Insecta > Hymenoptera > Scelionidae > Gryon > Gryon sp. ZL-2020. The sequence goes on along the minus strand of JABFPJ010000059.1, from coordinate 24,370 downwards.
ATAACTTGTTTTTATTTGATATGGGAACCTTTTTTCTTAGCTCTTTCAGATTCGTCTTCATCATCAACTGATATCGATATCGACGAATTATGCAAACACGCATCAAAACTAATGAAAACGACTGCTAGAAACAAAAAGAAAACAACGGTTAAGAAAACGGTTAAGAAAGTTAATAAAGCCAAAACCACATAGTGATTGTTATAAACTTTAATCTAATTTAAAATAATAATTGTACAATCATTTAAATTGAATATTTTATCAAATAACAACATTAATTATGTTGTTCTTAAGCGTCAGGAAAATTATTTAATGTATATTGGAAAAGAAACTGTACTTATTTAATGTAAATGGAAATATTTATGTATTTTAATTTATTGTTTAACAATGTTTATTAAATACTATAATATAATAATTAACAAATAAAGATTTAAATTATACGTTGAATATTGGATTATTTTTTGTTCTAACAATAGTATTATTGTTAATACAATATTGCCTGTAAATTCGTTCCAGCCATTTTATCACACACTATATAGTTTTGTCTTTGTCTACTCATGGTCCTTGTTTTATGTATTTATCTACAGAAATGTTGCCTACTCATCGGTATCAGCTGATGTTGTTCTAAATCGACAAATTCGCAGCAGCATAATTTTGTGTTTTATTGCAAAAATGGCAGTGCAAATTCAAAAATTAGTGTCAAATATGAAAATTTTGTCTCGTCCTTCAGTGAGATGTATCCTTTTTTGATAACAACGAAAACTGCTTTAACTGATCTAAACTTAACAAGATTTTGCAATATTGTTATAACATCATGTTTAGATGATATTTTGTGTTGTGTATTTTATGTTTTTCTTAATATTACAATTACAGTATTATCAACTTCATTAAATCTGAATCAAAAAAGTAAGTATTTTATTGCAAATATTTATTTTACATAGTGCAGTAGTATCTTCAGAAGCCAAGTGTTTATAATCTATATAATTTATATTTTTTCAGATGAATTCAAGTGGGATGATCCTTTACTACTTGAATTGCAATTAAAGGAAGAAGAAATCTCAATGAGGGATCAATTTCGAAATTACTGTAGAACGAAATTATTACCACGTGTTATTGAAGCAAATCGAAAAGAATCATTTGATAAGAATATCATGAAAGAATTAGGTGATTTGGGTGTACTTGGATGTAATGTAAAAACACATGGAGGAGCTGGTGCATCATATGTGACTTATGGATTACTCGCCAAAGAAATCGAAGCAATTGATAGTGGATATCGATCAGCATTTTCTGTCCAGTCATCATTAGTTATACGTGCGATTAACGAATATGGAACGGAGGAACAGAAAGACAGATTCTTGCCAAAATTAAGTTAGTCAAATATTTTTTTTATACAAAAATCAATATCGTAGACAAATATATGTACCCTTTAATTATATTTTAATAATTTTATTTTAGTAAAAGGTGACATAATTGGCTGCTTCGGATTGACTGAACCAAATTCCGGAAGTGATCCGGCATCTATAGAGACTCGAGCTCGATACGATGCAGACAAGAAAGTTTATAAATTAAATGGCAATAAAACATGGTAAATAATTAAGTTTAATTAATTATATAAATTATTTATAATTATTGACAGCATTTAATAAATTTTTATATAAAATAGGATCACTAATTCTCCAATTGCGGATATTGCAGTAATTTGGGCAAAATGCGATGATGGAAAAGTTCGCGGATTTATAGTAGAAAGACAAGGAAATGAAGTAAAACTATCCACTCCTAAGATAGAAGGCAAATGTTCCCTTCGAGCATCACTTACTGGGATGATTTTAATGGATAATGTTACGGTTCCTGCAGAGAATGTGTTGGCTAAGGTTGAGGGCTTAAAAGTAAAGTCATTTATATTCTTTGTATTAATAGTTATATATTTATTCTTTATTTCTATCTATAATTTAACGTAAATTAAAATGTGTATATTTGTATAAAATAAGGGTCCCTTTGGATGTTTGAATTCGGCTCGATATGGTATATCTTGGGGAGCATTGGGAGCTGCTGAAGAGTGTTTCAAAATTGCCAGATTATATGTTCTGGAAAGAAAACAGTTTGGAAGACCATTAGCAGCAAATCAATTAATTCAAGCAAAACTCACAGAAATGATGAGTGAAATATCACTTGGCTTACAGGGTTGCTTACGTGTTGGAAGATTGCTGGACGAAAATAAGTATAGTATTGATTTACAAACATTAATTACAAATCAATAACAAAATGTTATATTAAATTTAAATGGAAATAAAATTAATTTTATTTGAAGATTGGTTTGTTTTGTCATACACGAAAATAAATAGATTAAATATCACCAATATAATGTAAACACACTATTCGTTATACTAAGTTCAATAACATTTAAACGTTTAAAAGTTTTCATAATTTAATTGATTGGAGATATCAATTAATTTAACAATTTATGAAAATTATTAACTTGAATGATCAATTTAAACAAAAAATAATATCGAAAGTATAACAAAAAGTAAACAAGTATATAGTCAACAAGAAATGTAAGTTACAAATATGGTACAACGAAACATATTTAGTTTATAATATCTATTAATTATTTAAAAAATGTTTTATAAAATGAAAAATATATTAATGTAAAATTTTTTATATTTTAGTTCTGATGAAGACTAATAAATATTCGAAACAGCCTACGTTTATTTTATTACAAAAAAGCCCTAAGTTTGGCAAAACTAACCAATCTTCAAATAAAATGAATAGGGACTAAAATTATAACAATCTATAATTACAAAATTAATTTTATATTGATGTTTAGAGCAACTCCAGAGATGATTTCAATTGTTAAAAGGAATTCTGCCGCAAAAGCATTGAACATTGCAAGACTTGCGAGAGATATGTTAGGTGGAAATGGCATTTCTGATGAATATCATATTATTCGTCACCTTATGAATTTGGAGACAGTTATCACGTATGAAGGTACATTTTTTTTCTTTATTACAATTATGCTATTTAATTTTGTTGAAAATAAAAACATGTTTTTTGTAATACATTTAATAATATTTATTATAGGAACTCATGATATTCATACACTAATTCTTGGCAGAGCAATTACGGGATTGCAAGCATTTTATTAATTTCTTGTTATCTTCTAATGGAATTGAAAATATGCACTACTGTATATGACCTATATATGTGCACATTTTTTTGTGTATGTTACAATATATGCGAACATTTGATATATATTTTTACACTTTGTACTTTAATGACAGTAATATAAATTGTTAAAAATATTCTTTTTCTTATTTAAGTATTAAAAAAAACATGCAATGTATTTTATTTTTATAGTTAAGCTTCTATGGTCTATAATGCGTTAAAATTGAAAAATACTAGCTCAATCGTCAACTTCGTTCGGGTGAAACCATATACGATCGCCACTGACTCCTAGATAAATTCCTGGCTTCATCTCACTTATTTCCTATGTCCTCCTATTGGGTGTCCTATAAACTTTTATGTAAGGTAAATGTCCCACTTTGTGATAGGTTAAGCACTTATTTGTGTTAGTTTAATTCAACGAAAATTTTCTAATAAATGTATAAAATAACTCAAGTGAAAGTTAACAATACAATAAACGAAAATGTAAACTGTAATATGCAATTTTTTCTTTTCGATTTAAAAATATTAATATAGAATTATTTATAAAAACTAACACACATTGGGTGTATAATACAAACTGGGACATTTACCTTATCATATTTTCTATTTGTTAACATTTGTTGAGAAAATATTATTAAAATTGAATTCTATAATACAGCCTACACTGAAAATACACTGGCGCTTGAAAAGCTCCAATGAATGTGTTTCCCTTAGTCCCAAGCTTGGTGTTTCCCTTACTCCAAATGATTGAAGCTTGTATAATTCCAACTTGGAGCTCTGACAGCTCCAAATATCAAAAATACAAAGAAAGCGCATACGCAACGTTGTCTTATATACACTTGACTCTCTCAAATGTCACAATCTCTCAAATGTAACGACAAAAATCTTCCAAAAGTCGCGAAAATTCGTGGTGGGGACAAATGTAGCCAATCAAAATTGTTTCGCTTCGTGACATTTGAGAATTTTGTTTGCCCAATTTTTGTGACATTTGAGGGAGTTAAGTGTATGCATACATTGTGTGAACGCAATATATATATATGCGGATTTGGCAAAGTTGCGTATGCGCCTTATTTGTATTTTCGATATTTGGAGCTGTAAGAGCTCCAAGTTGGAATTATACAAGCTCCAATCATTTGGCGTGAGGGAAACACCAAGCTGGCATTACACAAGTACCAACATGGCATTAGACAAGCACGGGCATATTGGTGTTTGACAAGCCACATTCAGTGGAGCTTTTCGAGCGCCAGTGTAATTCAGAATTATAATTCTGAATGATAGCAAATTCGTCCTGTTGATTTGTTAAATTTAATCAGTTCATTAGAAGGTCACGGGGAGGTCATAGGGAGATCACAGGGAGATTATAGAGAGGTCAAGGGGAAATCATGGGCGGTCATGGGGAGGTCATCGGGAGCTTATAGGAAGGTCATGAGATGTCACGGGACGGTCACGGTGCGGTCATGGGCGGTCACGGGGCGGTTATGGGAGGTCACGGGGCGGTCATGGGAGGTCACAGGGCGGTCATGAGGAGGTCACAGGGAAGTCATGGAGAGGTCACGGTGCTGTCATGGGGAGGTCATGTGGCGGTCATAGGGAGATCACGGGGCGGTCATGGGGAGATCACGGGGCGGTCATGGGGAGGTTATGGGGCGTCCATCGAGAGTCTATAGGGCGTTCATCGAAGTATCTCGGATCGTATAGGATTTTGCCCAAGTGAAATCGGGGATTCAGCTAGTTTGTTTGATTGATTATAATGAGTTTTCCGCAAGCAAAATTTTTTTTTTCCGATATTATTGAAAATCAATATTTTTTGGCGAAATTCAGTAAAAACACAATGACACCCGGGTATCATATCATATTGTATCCTCACGAGTGTTGCAAGCATGTTTTCGATAAGTTTTTCGCGAAAACAATTTTTCTGTCATTTTAAAATTGACACTCTGTGGATACTTTACACCACCCCGTGACCTCCCATGACCTCCCTGGAAAAATGTAAAAATGATTACTTTGCATCAGAATTGAGTGTAAATACAAGTGTCATGAAATATTTCATCTGGGCTCATTTTTTAAATTGCCCAAACAATTGTTCAAACATACATTTATTGAGTTTTGAATGAAAAAATATGTTTCGTTAGATTTTACTTTTCACTCATTATTGTGAAATCACTAATCCCTGTTAAAAGTCGGTGAACTTGCAAATATAATATCTTTTAATGCATGTTCAGCATTTTTGTTCGTAAAATTAGATTTCTTTTTAATAGTTACTTAAGGTGATATCTCAAGCCTACTACACCGCAGTTAGTGTTTTGAAATTATAAATTATTGATAAAGAATTGAACTTTAAAAAATATGTCATTTCATTCTTTGATCATGGGAGAATGTTTTGGTTAAAGAGAACTTGAATTTACTACTACTCCTATATACTACAAAAAACGGGGGAGGTTACGGAGCAAAAAGCAAACAACAAAATTCAAGTTTTCTTTCACCAAAATCTTCTCCCACGATCAAAGAATCAAGGAGTTATCATGATAAAAATGTTTCTCAAAAAATTGAATTTCTTGCGTCACTTTTGTAAAATTACTACTCGTATCATTTTTGTTAATTAGACATTATAATTAATAATAATTAAAGATCATTCAACTTATTTTTTGTATTTCCTTTATAAATGTATCACTTTTCTTACTTATCTGAAATTGTACTGTGCATTAAAATACACACAGTCTCAAAATTTTACGTGCCTTGTGTAGCTTGACATAGTGAAAGTTACACATTTAATAAGCATGCAATCATTATATTGAAAATGAACATCCTACTATTATTCTTAAACAATAGTTATGCTTTTAAACAAAAATTAATATGAAAATCGTAATTGTACTTTCTCTCTCGTTTATTCTGCATTGTGTATGTTGGATCAGATCTTTTGCAGTATGTCATCAAGCATACTTTGCTATTACACCAAATATTACAAAAAATTCCCATTGCAAAATGTATTTTCCCATAATTAGCTAATTTATTTAATATTCATTATCCTTATGATGACACACTATCTAGTATACAATTTACTGGAAACCAAAAAATATTTTAAAAGTATATTAATATTGTTCAACATTAAAAGTCTTGAAGATGCACAGATTTTTTTAAATTTTTTATACATTATTCAAATTTCCTGACTCTATCATATTCAATTTTTGATGAAATTTGAGAAGAACTTGAAATATTCTGAAATATATATAAAAAACAAAGTAGAGAGCTACAAACAAACGCTTGTTTTTTTAACCCTTGAATTTGAAAATTATTAATTCTTACGCATTATAATTTAACCAGTGCACAATTGTTGTAGCGTAACAGCAATGCATGTCCTTAACAGTGAAAGTAAAAGTTGAAAATACTGAGGTTGAGTATTTGAGTCGGTGTCGGTACTGTGCACAAGTCCAGAATCAAAAAGAAAACTCGTTTTGGGCGTTTTTGACAATGATTGTCTTAATTTTTTAAAAACACATGTCTTGAAAAACAAAACTAAAACAATGAACTCCTTTTTATTTTTTGAGAATTTATAAAAAAATTACTGTTCACTGCAGAAATTAACCTCCCCGAAAGATTCGGCAAAATCAATTAGGATCTAGAATGAAACTCCGAAAAAAGTTCAGTAACGAAATTATTTGTCAAAATTGGATTTTTATAATAATTCTTTATAGATTTATTTATCGAGAACGAGATGTTAGCGCATCTCGTGATGTCTTAGCATTATTTTTATTGGCTGATAAACGGCCTTCTCAGCTTGGCGCCAACTGTTGCCGCGTGATTTTTGAAATAAACACCGCCGCTTAACATGTTAAAGCAAATATTATCATTAAAAAACAATTTTTGCAATGCTTTGTTTGCAAAATTGTGTATTACGTTATCATTATATGATTGATAAAATAATGAACTTGTTATTAGTAATTGAATCATATTTGAATTTAAAATATTAACTTTTGATTTGCAATATTATTTTTATGCAGCTAATGAATACTCATTATGTATTGTTATAATTTTTTATTTTTATTACTGAAATTTTTTCTTAATTGAAATTAAAGAAAAAATTAAAATCAAATTTACTAATAAATATTCGAAGCGGACAAATTATTTTATGTTGTGTTATATAGAATTACAAAGGGAATTTAAAAAATTCTAGATCAAACTCAATGCGCAATCAGAATTGGTACAAAAAAATTGCAAATTCCCAACGAATAAACATAAAATTCTAGAACAGGTTCGAGTGCCGATCAAACTATTATATCATATTTCCCCTTCAAATGCAGTGAAGCAAAAATACACAAAAATTTAACGGAAATATCAGAATTTTTTCTTTCGAACAATTGAAAAGATAAATCATGATCAGTTCTCGTGGGAAGTGAATTACGATACGTTATTGGGTTTTGTATTAAACACGAATCAGTATTGCGGCATAAATCAGACACTTATCGCAATAAATGAAAAATCACAAAATTTAATTGGTTTAAAATAATTAATCTCTTCTGATCGAATAAAACATGTTTACAAAAATATATAAATTTTTATGTATGTAATTTATTTAACAAATGTATATAATAAGTTTTGTACATGTTTATTACAAATATATATATCGAATCTATTATTTTTTGCTGAAAACATATTTTATATATTTCACATATATTTTTGTTAATTTAATAATTTCAATATATGTATATAGCAAAAATAATAATTAATAATAATTTAATACAAACTATTATTTATATATTTTATTAAATCAATAATAAAATAATGTTCAATAATTTCATTTGTTTAATTTTGAATATTTCAGTACATCTTTAATGATGAGAATTTATAGTTAACTAATTTTCACCACATTTCTTAAATACTGTTACTTAGTCTAAGGACTATTTTCTGCAGATGAAATCAAAGTGAAATTTTCTCTGAACCAGTAATCCAATTTTTTTTCGTCGAAATGAAATTTAATAATATTACAAGATATTAAATCTTACATAACTTTACCTACGTTTAATTGTAAGATTATTTTACGCAATAAACTATTACGCACGCGAAGAAATATTGCATTGCAACTACATAATATATTAAAACATATATAGGAACTCTTTTTGTATAGTTCATTTGAAATATGAAACAATAAAGATGATGTTATATACTCGAAAGATAAAACTAAATGTTTTATAACATATTAGAAAAAAATGTACGTAATATAATCTATTTTGAATAAAATCCTATTTTTTAAATATACTTTTTCTCTTGTAATTCGATTCAAAAAGATTATTTAAAAAATTCTTGCATAAATGTACAACAAAGAATTAATTAATAAAGAAATACCTAAAGTTGCATGGATAATTATTTATAATAAAGTATAATTGATTATGCATATATTTTGCATACATTCTAATTTAAATAAAAGTTTCAATAAAAAACAATACGAAATTGCGCATAATGATAAAGTGGCGACGTTTTGTTTAATAAAAGTTCCGGAAAGAAACAATAGACTGCATTACTAATAATAGCTTATTAATAACGCCATCATAATCAATCTTAAAGCAGTGATGAACGTTATTTTTTCGTGATTATCACTGCTCTTTGATGTTGCCGTATTTGAGAATAATATTCCTCTGCAACGGCGTTAATAAATAATTATAAACTCTTACTCACTGACAAATGCAACATTTTTTTGAACAATTATAAGTAGAACATCACAGTGAGGCCTATTTTATTCAAAATAATTTATGTAAACAGTATTATTCCACTCTGATAAGATTTTACATACATACTAATTCGACGTATGTAGCGAATAAAGTCCTATGTCGTTGCACCGTTAAAAAAAGGCCTATGTCCTTTTACATAGAAGATAGGACGTTGTTCAACAGTACAATGACATAGAACTTCATTCGCTAGATACAACGAATTAATATTAACAATTTCATAAAATACTTAAAAGCAAATTTTAAACAAAATAATATTCTATTTTAAAAATTCATTTATTATATCCATTTTTAGTTACTGCAAAAATTCTCTGACTTTAACACGATTAATGAAATTGAAAAATTATTTGTAAAACAAGCAATGTAATTGATAATGAAATAAATTACTTAATTAAAAAAGTCGTATTAACATCTTAAATTTTTACAAAGTACATTTTAACTGTTATTAGAAGATTGTTTTCTTAAAAAAAAAACTTTCTTCATTATCAGTAACATAAATTGGATTAATTCTTCTTATTAATTAAGATTTGAAATCTCTCAGTTTCCAATTCAATTTTAAAATATTCTAATTAAAGAAAAATAAATATAGAATATAAATAATATAAAATCTAATATTTCTTAATTACCAGTTACATTTCCAGATAATTTCAAATGTTTGAATGAACATATAATACAGAAAACTCAAACATACATATTTACATGTATGTATGAATGTGAATTTACATAAAGCCATATACAATTGCTCACACAAGTATTTAGGAAAATGCGAGGAAACAGGCCGGGAGGCTAGGTGGGGAAAAGAGGGTTGTAAGCATGCGCGGCGTCAAGGCCTGCACGCAGACTTTCTAACGACAATCGCTGTTTTATGTAACGACCATTATTCGTCCCTTTTATTACAATAACAAACGTAAATACAAATCGTGGACCTTTCACATCGATTGCGATACAACTGACGTGCCGCACTTCGCTCACACGTATACATAATTATATATTTAATCATTTTCTAAGCATATATTGATCTCGTAAGTATACCCTTGCATACAGTTACTTACAGATCTGCACATGAAGAAAAAAAGAGGATGCGACGAATCCTACAGAAATTCAAAGATGCAACTGACTGAGCGACTAGAGGACCTCTTTGGCGAGCGGCCTTGTTACATTTTTTTTCTCAGCCGTCGATTTTTACGACTCCAACAAATACCCAAAAATCTTATCAACACAGTCTTACAGTATCTGCCAACAAAATTTGATTTAAAAACAATGACAAAAAGTAACATATTACATCGTAATGCTGAGGATACATTTTGTTGGCAAAATAAGTTGTAAAACAAATTACAAATATTATTCTTCATGTTTTATGCTCAAACATAAATTTGCATTAGAAATTACAACAAGTAGTGTTAATTTTGTTACAATGGCTTTTTGGACTTTGTTTCTCGACTTGTCGCATTGAAACTGAGTATGAAACGTGTCGCACTTGAGTTGCGTACAATTATTGTCCGATTTATTCGTATTCGTATGTATTTGTAGCCGATTGCGTGGGGCCTTTTTATACATTGCCGATTTCTCGATAATTATAGACTTTCTCCTTTAATCTCCTTATATTTCATGTTATATAACAGCGCGCGAACAAAAAAATTCACGAATCGTAACAGATTAAATGCAATAGACAACGATGAAATAAATTAATAGTTAAACGACGAACAATACAAGTGAAAAAAGACTTATTTTATTATACATTTTCAGCGTTTCTTTTGTAATGGTTTTCGCTTCTTTTCTTTTACATATTTTTACATTAGTGTTCTTTTTTTCTCTCGGCGATTGGACTCGGGTGAAAAAAATATGATTAAGTCAGTGTGTTGGAAATGCAATTTTGCGGCATGCCGAAGAAAGGGAAACTTGGCAGTTGAAGGTTATCAGCAGTCCATTGACACAGTTTATCGCCAAGACATATCGTTTTTGTATGTATACGCGCGTCATTACCTGTGCGTCATATAATTTTTCTACAAAATTGACAAGTTTCGATCGAAAAATAACTTAGATTAAGAGACAAAAAACTTAATGAACGTATGGATAAAACGTAAAACAATGACATAAAACAAAAACTATAAAAGTAAAAAAAGGGTGAAACAAAAATGAAGAAAATAAATAAATAAATAATAATGAATGTGTATGCTAAATGAACATACAAAATTGATTGATTGAATATTTTTTCACTCGAGTCCACAATTGAGTTCAAACGAGACAATAGAATTTCGAATTTTGTACAAATTGATAGATTAAAGGAATTGCAAACTGACAAATGGACAGCATAACTAACAACGCTGTCGCAATTCCATTCCATTTAACAAATTCATTAGAATTAACAATTTGGAAGAAAGCATTTAATAAATAATTCTCAATAAATAATTTACATTAAAACGTCATTCGATGGACACATTCCATAAGTGTTCTACATACGTTTTTCGCTATTTGATTATTAACAATTAACAATATTTGATCAAAAGATCCGTAAATGAATCCAAAATTCGCATAAATCAGATCACAAGTGCACAGCAAACACCACAAAAAAGCTCGAAAAAAAACGCTCGCGTCTTTGCGAGTGTTTGCTGCTGACGGGAGTTGAGGATGATTTTACAATTTGTTCCGGAGCAAAATGTAAGTCAAACGGAAAACCCGAACCTCTGGTAAAAGGCCGAGCAAATATAATTTCAGTTCATTAGAACCATCTTCAACTCCAAAATCTCAGTATAAAGTTTCACTTAATGTAGAGTGTCCTCCTGGTTCGTTCAGGACCAAGTTGCCGGACCTTGGAAGACAAGTCTAATTCATCATTCCAGACCAGTTTTGTCTGAACAGTCGAATTGGTGGTTGGTATTCTGTCGCTATCGCCTTCAAAGAATCGGCACATTTCTCGCACTGGAACAGACTTGGTACCTCGATTGAGATCATGCAATGATCTCGCTCGTTGTTTTCCTCTTGGACTGGGTTTGGTTGTCGTTCTTCCCAGGTCTTCTGTGCTTCTGGCTAAGCGACCTCCCATTCTAGATAATGATTCAAAGAGTGTGAGCTTTTCACGCACTGGTACATAATGGTCTACTCTTTGGCACCTCTCCAACAATCTCGCAACATCTTCTTCGCAGGGAGCTTTTATCAACGTCGGCAAAACTATTGTTCTCGACTTGTCTACTGAATGATTGATGTTATTAGAATCCACTTTACCCGATTCTCGACTACGATTGTGGCAAGTTACTGAAGTCTTTATACTGATCGTTGACTTTGGAGGTTGAACCGGTTCAGGCAAAGGCTCAGGGCGTTTCTTGACACAGCTACGTTCCCTAGCCCTGCTACGCCGTTCACTGGCATCTATCTTCAGGATACTTAATCGACTCGATGATTTTGACTGTAGATTATTATTCGTCGAATCTTGTTGCTTCAATGATGGTGTTTCATTTGACGATTTCATAGAAGTTTCTTCTGACAATTTATTCGATGTCACCTTTGATGTCTTATGATCTTTCGAGTCATCGAATTTTCGGCTTCTTCTGGGAGACTGAGGAAGACACAGATTATCCACTTTATCCAAACACCTAGCTTTGGTTTTGATAGACAAGTACCGACTTTTGGTCGTTCCGTCCTCGTTATTGTTATTCTCCTCTCTGCGTCTTCGAGCGTCTTCCTCCAGAATTTTCTTGCTTCTAGCTTCATATTCCCGTCTTCGCACCTCCTTGTACTGTTGAATTCTTTGTTCTCGCGTGTAAGCCAACTTTGGATAATCCACCACGTCATTGCCAGAACGACTGCCCAGCCATGGTAAACTGTCATCGCTGCCTTCGCTGCTTTCGCTACAGCCCCATGTTCGCACAGGTTGGCTATGCTTTTGTATCAGAGTGTTGGAGTTACGAAATTCATTTAACAAATCTTCATCGCTGGAGTTACTGCTCGACCAACACGCTGATCGTAATTCACTACGTGCTCGTCTGCGTGATTCATCCAGGATACAGTCAGTGCTTCGGATATCGTTACTGGATACTTTGTCCGACGGACAGTCGGTCGGCCAAAAGAAACGTAGTTCACTTCTTGAGCGTCTGCGTATCTCGTTCGGACTGTCAGGTAGTGGCACAGGACCCCTGGGACAAGTTGTTAAAATTTCCAGAAAGTTTAAACACCTTTGTGCGCCAAATGGAGTCTGACGAATTAATTCAGCCGCAATCGCTCGTACCCATGACCAGTAGATTGGCTCAGTGTCCGCCTGGAATATTAGAAAAACAAATATTAGTAATTTATTACTTTTATATTTTAATTAAAATATAATAATTGAAATAATATATTAATAATGATTTATATAATATTAATATTAATTTAATTATTATATATTAAATATTAATTAATATAATTATTAATGTTAAAAATACTAGTTCTATTAGTTCCTATATGGTTTCTATGCAAGTTCCTAGTGTTTTCTATAAGTGTCTGATAGTTCATATGTGTATTTATAAATGGAATACCCGTTTTTAATTGGATGAATTAGGATTAACAGATAGAAAGATCTATTTTAACTTCTCTATCTGAGTGGTTTAACTCTCTTTAACTGGGTGGTTAATAACTAAATATCGTGGTACTTTTCAGGGAGAGTGCTAAGATGATTAAATCTAATAAATAGTAATCTAATAAACAGCATTTCCATTTTAATTCTTAATAGAATACAAAGTATTAATTTTAGACATATAAAGTAGAAAAATAAGTTTGTATAATAAATGTTATGAAAATGCCGTACGATTGCAATCTGGAAACGATTGCGTGATTCAAATTAAATATAGTTTAATGAGGATGATTTTGACGACGATAAACTTTTTATTTGAATAAAACGTTAGTTGTATAAAGAATAAATCAATTTCTAACTTTTGTAGTAGTGATTTATTATTGTAACTGGAAATTCATGCAACAAATAAGTTATATAATAATGACCAAATATTATGGTACATTTTCTTGACTACTTTATAAAAACACTTTATATTTTTGATCTGATAGGAATATTTAAATTATAATTATATATATATATATAATCGAATGTATCCGTAACAATGTTTCGTAATTATTACAATTATATAATTTCGTTATGAATATTTTATTCCAATGACAATGTACAAAATACGAGAAACTGTAAATGTTTTGCAATAAAATAAGTGATCTGCGTAAAATGAACGACAAAATCCTTGTACGTTTGAAAATTAGCTTATTTAAAACAAAATTACGTATATAATTTAAATTATAATCATAATTTTAATGTCCATTTAAAATAGTAAATTATTCAATTTATAAAATTGAAATTAAACTACAAGTTTTTTTTAACGATCTGATTTAATATTTAAACATTTTCTAGAGCTTCGAATTCAAATTTCTATTTGATAATAATTTGTAGTTGTATTAAAATGTATTTATTATTATAATGAACATTTATATTTGAATATAAATATTTTTGAACATTTTAATTTCATAAGTCGTTGTAACTTATACTTAACGTCAGACAAATTTTGCATTTTCTTTTGCGAACGTACGTGCATGTTCTTTAACTCAAATGGTAAGACTTATAATTAAATTCAATTCCATCAATTATCAAACCAATAACTCGAATCAGTTTTCTTTTTCCTGGAAAAAATGGTTTGAACAGAAAAAAAACTGTCCATGACACTCAGATTTCGCTGGATTCGAAAGTCGATGCGTATATCCGTGTGCTATATTGCTAACTACTGTTGACGACCGCGAGCTGCTTTAACCGCGACATCAGCGATTATTGCTATTTTCAGAGGAAGTGAAACTCGACGTCGCCGACCTTCTGAGCGAACATATCACTTTTTATGGACAAAATAAAGTCGAATATCCTATTTTATGGACAAATTAAGCGCACATCTGTGCAAGTTTTTAAAGACAACTTATTAAAAATTATGTTATTATTACAATGAGAGTATAATATTGCAAAACATTATTATTTTACTTTATACGTTTTGTACTAAAGGTTTGAATTAAAATTGAAATAAAAGTGTCGGAAAAAACGTCCCTCAGATAGGCAATAGAAAATGAACGGTGCCACGAAGCAAGGACAAGAACCCCGATAAATGGGAGACGCGTGGGAGACCCGTGCCATTCTCCCATGAACCTCCATTGTCAAGGAATACGTGAAGAGTGTTTGATCAACGGAAAACCGGCACTTCGTAACTTATTTCTGCTGTTACATTGACACTCGGTTATTTGAGTACCGTTCGCCCATAATGCATATCAAATTTTTCATTATCTGCTTCGATTCTCCAGTTCCATTTTTTATTCATGATACCCTATCTATTGCTTGATTATTACTTTCCCACACTTATTAATTTAATACAAATTCATTTTGATAATTGACAAATTGCGTTTACAAATATAATCATTTTAGCCTCAAATCAAATAATTATTTATAAAATTAGTGCAAATTAATTAAGAATAATTTACTCCAATTTTATATCTTCTTAAACATTTATTTTTAAAAATCCGATTATTTGAATTCTACTAACTACCGATTAATTATTATCTAAGTAACTAAAGTCAATGACTAAGGGATTAACTAAAGAAAGTAAATAAGAGACTATGTAACGTATTTTTAATTGACCGAATAACTAATTAAGTAGACTGAACTAACTAAATGATTTTAGGTTGTAAAAGTGGTCTATTTGTACTAAACCAGAGACACTAGCACGTCTTTTGATAATAAAGTTGGAAAATTCTAATTTCTTGGTATCATTTAATTAGTATCATCTGAATTATTTTAATACAGTATATAATTTAAATTGAAGTAAATTTTAACATCCAGTCCGATAAAAGAGATTGTCTGCGTTGCTGGAATCCGTGGTCAGAGAAAGTGTTGACGGCGACGGAAACGGATTGTGCCTAAGATAAGGCTTATTTACGCATGCAATTACACAGCGAACCGTGCACGGAATTATCATCTCGGGTCGCTTGTGATTATAAACTCTCAATGTGTTATTTTGTGCGGCTCGCGCGCTTTGTAGTGGCGCTACTATCAAAAGGGAAAATTTCGCGATTTACAAGGCATTGCCGTTTCCCCATTCTTTTTGTTCATTTCTACTTTTGTCTTTGACAATTTTGATATCTGGAAATAAAAACAAAAAGAAAAAACCCGGAAAAAGTCTTTTTTCCTTGCAGACGCAACTTTCTACGACTCATTTACATAATTGTATTTCACGTCAAGATAAATTCCGTGCACTTTAATTGTTATTAATTTGCTCACTGCTTAGAGAAAACGAAATAAATTTATTGTACAAAACGCGCATTAATTAAACTAGTTATTCTAGTTTGTGCTTAATTATTTTGTCCATTTTTACAAAGACATTTCATTTGTTTACCAAATACAAGTCAATTATTCAAGGTTTAGCTTATTTCTTGTCTCTTGTATCAAGACAAAGTATTTTTATCTCTTAAATTATTCAATTGAATAATTGAATTTCTTGCACTTTCTCTCTCTAGGGAGAGAAAGAAAGGACTTTTCGAATCAAAAGTTCGAGTCGAAGTGACAAAAAGCTCATAAGAAGGGTCTGATAAAATTCATCTTTTTTTAACATTCTGGATCCAAAGCTGGCAGACTAGGAACAGTCCAAGACATGGAATTGTGCCAAGCAGTAAACCAAAGATACAGACTTAGGGCAAATGAACTTTACTGATAAGCAATGGTCTTCGTACGCCAAGTCACGCCTTGACTTGGGTTAATAATAAGGAAACGCGTACGTTGCATTGTAACTAAAATGTGCAATGTAAGAAGAAAGAGGTTTCTTGTTGCAAAATCGTTTAGATCCAAATATTTAACTTCTACATTACACTTCAATAGAATGATTTATCTGAAAAAATTAATAATTATTCAATCAGTCAGAAGCTATAAATAATTTACAGCATTTTTTAATCATTTGATTACACCAAACATACAATGTTCAAGTTGAAACTCAACAAAATAAGACATATCTCTATTATTCAAATACAAGATTCTGAAAGGTTGTTCAACTAACCCAAAAGGTTGCAAGAGTGTCTCCTTGAGAGGTGCTCAAAGTGAAGCCCAGTGCGAGTTCGTGCGGTTGACAGATACTAGGAGCAGCTTGCCGGAGGTTCAGTGTTCTCAAAGGCAGATTCATGCTGGTCCCTTCAACCCACAGCCACCCCATTCTAATGCTGACGATTCTGCGCTCGCCCAAACCTTCTACATAAAGGTCTCCTGTAACATCAAAAAAATGGCCAAGCTAACATTATTTCCGCTATTTAATATCGCGTCATTAATATTGTACAAATGTGAATCCCAGTTGTACTTAAAAATACGTTTTGCATATTTAAATTGAGTGAAAGTTGTAGGTAATAAAAGGAAGAGAAAAGAAGAGAGATTGATTGATTGATTAATTATTTATTAAGTTCTGGGAAGTTTTGCAATGGAGTTATCATAGAAAATTACAATAGGCTTCCCGCATGGCGATATCAGCGCCGCCCTAGTGGCTCCCGCCTGCGTAATTGGGATTAAGCTGAGATTTGTTTATGCATGTCATAAACTAAGATTATTGCCATTGAATGTAATATTTGTATGTTTTATATTATAATATATTATATTATACTATATTAATAATATATTTTAATATATTTTATCATTTATTTTAATTATTATGTTATATTTAATTTCGCGCTAATCCCAAAACTTAAGAATTTCTCACCACTAGAGGCGCTACTTGTATTGATTCAAATCGATGCAGGAAGCCTATAGACAAGACAAAAGAGGAACATGAAAATGTAATATTATATAAAAACGGTGTGAAAATAACTACAGTAGAAATAGGGAAATTTTTAGTTATTATTAATGAGCAGAGAATTGAAGTTAAAATTAATTAAAATGATATTAAAGTACAAGGAGACATGTAGAACTATTAATATTTTATGCTTTGTCTTGATTTTAAAACATAAACATTGAAAGTTTACATATGTAAACACTACATGTTTTCATATAGCCACTAATCGTATTGGCGGTAAATTTGAATTTAATAGCAAACGGATAAAACGTCACAAGATAAAGTATCACATGATATCATAATTATTTTATTATTTTCATTAATTATACACAGTTTCTGGAATATAAATAAATGTAATCGCCATAATGTCAACAAATATGTTTAACTTACAAAATTTATAATTTTCTATACACAGATAAATATAATTATTATAACACAATATATAATTATTTACATATTATAATACAGTATATAAGAATAGGGACCTGAATTCAATAATAATTTATTTCATTTGAATAAATGATTACATCATTTTTAAAAATTGCATTAAACATGATGGTGAGACAAAAAACCACAATTTGTAGTGCTTTTTTTCTTTTTTCATTTTCTTATTTTTTACTTAAAACTCATTTATAATTTATACAGCCCGTGACACCAAAAATTTAGCAAATTTTTTTTATCGTCCAATTATAATTGTGAGTACAAACAATGGATCGTGAGACTCGATGAATCACTCATTAATTGCGTGATTACGCGACACTAATTTGTTTGCACGAGAAAGACTGGTTCTACGACGATTAGTGTCGGCGCAAAGTGACTAAGTGTTTCTACGGTAAATGCTTAGAGCCATCCTGAGTGATTAAGTCAACGAAAAAAAATGACTCTGTCATTCTCATGCAAGTGCATTTCAAAGTTGCACTAATTGTGTTCAGAAATGCTTTAATTAACCATCATTGTCGGATTTGTTGAGCAATATAACTTAATCAAGTGCACTTTCGGAAATGAATGTTATTTTGCTCGCTAAAACTTTTCTCCTCAGCAAATAATTCAGATTTCAACGTTGCATTATTTATAAACGAAACTATCCTGTAGTAAAAATGTGTCGTAGCAAGCAAAGAAAAAATATTAATCCTATATACGTGAATTTTGAAAACTAGTGGATTTAAGAAAAACCAACGTAGGCTTTTCATATTACCCTATTATAATTTTCAATATAAGTAGGACAATGTTAGACCACTGTAGGTAACGTATAATGAACCTATATGTAATTATACTTCCTACTAAATATCTATGTAGGCTCAATGACGATATTACATTACCTTTATGGTGACCCGATGTTGCCCATTAAGATTCCAGTGTAGGCACTATATATAGTGCTTACACTGGAATGTATATATTTTGTCAATAGATAAATACATGTTCAATTTACATTTTTTATGATTCATTTGTATAATTTCTTCACTTTTTTCGAGATTGATTCAAAATATGTTTTCCTAAGATAAGAACACGTGGTCAGTTTGAAAATTTTGTATGACCCTACCTAATTTGAGAAACAGGTAGAAATGTTATGTCATGTAGGGTGATTCATTTTACTTGGAATTTTGTATATAAAAATACGCATCGTACGGGAGTTTTTATTTAAGATTTCAAAGTTGCCCTCTGCCCCACCCACAGTGAGTTTTGATTCGGCAAATTTTTCCGTATAATACTAATTTAAAGAAAAATAGTTTTTTAAAAATAGCATAAAACTGTTTAAAAAAGTGTAAACTGTTTAAACTGCTTTTCGATGTGTACGATAGAAGAAAATTTGAAGAGGATGATAACCTCTGTCTTACGATATGAGTATTCTGGTAATGTAATTTTTATTATTAACAGTAACTTGTTTATATAATTTGAACTGTATTTAATAATAAATAAGTTAATAAAATTTGTTTAGTTAATTTTTTAATTCATTTTTTAAAGCTTGAAGACAACAAATGCAATTTTGCGGTTGGATTACGAACGAGGTATGCTGAGTGTTTGCAGTTGGCTGGTACAAGCACTCTGCAAATAGGGCCACGGTAAGATAATTAAATAACTTTTTTTCTGTATTCTTTGTTTTTTCGTGTAATATTAATATATTTAACCGCATTTATATAATATGTAAACTCATATATTTATGTTTAGAAGCAGCATGATGCGCTTCAAATCTGTGGCCCTGAAAGGTAAGTGACCTTTTTTACGATTTTATATATTTTTATATATATCCTTTATATATATTTAATGAATTATACAAATTAACATGTTATATACTGTGAAAAACCCAATTGAATACATAGAAATTTCTTGATTTTCGCAATACAAACTATTGTTTATCGGGAATAATATTTGAATAAAAGTGCATAATATAATCAAGTGGTACAATGAGAAAATTAAATAAGTGATTAAATACTTAAGTAGTGAAAATGATTATCTAGACAGTGAATTTAACCAACCAGTTTTTTAGTGTAATAAATAATCAATATTTGTAAATAAAGAAGAGACAAAAGTTGCATCGAGGAATCGGATCGAATATAATACGAAAAAGTAAAAAACTGCAACTTAGTTGGGTGCCGCCGATAAGTCGGGCTGCATGTGTATTGATTCGTAAAAATTGCAGTTTGTCACCGACTGATCAATTACTTAAATTGAAAAGTAAAGCATTGCGTTCCATCTCCGTCAATGAATTGTCAAGTTCGTCATAATAAATTGAGCTTGTTCAATTGATGATAAATTTATATTTTGCTCGGCAATTGTGCGTAATGTTAATGAAGAACATGTCAATTTCTTTATTTTGGTCTTATTTTGCTATATTTGCTAATTTGATTAACGCTTATTGGCAGAACAAATTCAGAGATCATAGATGTCTTGCAAATGCACAACAAATGTACTTTGAAAAACAGAAAAAAAAACTTATCCAATACTTCTTTTTTGCTTATCCTACGCAAGTTTTTTCATTTGTTCGTTTCTCCTTACAACACGTTATTTTTCAATTAACATTTATGTGTAGTTTTTGTTTTATTTATAACTTTATATTAATATTAAATTAAATAAAGTTACATAATTTTAATTTTTTTTCATTATGAAATGATAAATTGGAAAAGAGAAAAGTGTCAATTCATCATTACATGACACTCAAAATTTCCACGTCCCAAACCGCTTATGCAAAATGTACAATGCTTCACTGACAAACAATTACTCAATCTTATTCATAGGTGAGATTCAAAGTTGAATTCCCGGGGAAAAAAGGAACATCGAACAAATTAATCAGAGGGGTTTTCGTGTTGGTGACATTTCGTAACTGTAAGTTTTTTTTTCTTCTTCTTCTTCTTGTCGTGTCTACATAAGGAGGAAGATTCAACGGACGTGAAAAATCGAGTGTGTGTCGAAGAATGGCACTTAAATAATTCATGGCACGCAGAAGTGGCCAAAAAGCACGGCGGGAACGGGAGCTGTTGTTTGGCCAGGATAAGCTCTACAAAGTGACGTCGCATATGAAGACTGACAGGATGCAGAAGACCATGAACAAATCAAAATGACAAATGGACGGCAAATGGGATTTGTTAAATGCAAAAGGGATTTGAACGTTCTATTCGTTCGTCGTTTCAGTTCGATGTTTGTCGGCAATGTTTTCAACTTATTGTGAACAATACAACTTTACCTTCAAAAAAGGATATTTTTTGTTGCAATTTTGTTTTGCAGTGGGTACTTAATCGTAAAGCGATCGGCAATTAGTTTGTCAATTATGAACCGATGTTTGATTAATGTTTGTCATCCATGGTTGAGCAAGTACAATGTTGGTTTAAATTCTTCGGTATGTTGAATAGACAAAAAAAAGGTATGGCCGGCTTATTGAATTAAACAGAACAACTGACTTAATTAAGGTACCTCTTTCGGAGACTCGTCTGCCTTTCGTTCTCACGTAATCGTGCGGAAGGAAACGTCCGAGTAAGGCAATCGGCATGGGGCAATGAAATGCGATCGTGAAAGTGACAAACACGCCATAGTTCGGCCGAACGAATCGTCAGTGGACCAGTGCGCGCGAACACGAAGCCGGAAGCATGAAGGTGCGACCGCAAATCGCCAAAGAGAGAGAGAGAGGAAACTCGCAAAAACGTCATCCCGTTACGCTTACCTTGCATTTCTTCTCAATCTTGTTTACGTTACACATCGTTTCGTCGTTTAAGTTACCATTTTGCACATTTCTTTTGGCTTCCAGATATTTATTTAGCCATTTACTTGTGGTTGTATCATTATAAAAAAATGAATAGTCAAATTGACTATCTAGACAGTAGCAAAGCAAAGCTTAGAAAGAAAAGTAAAAAATGAAGCGAAGTAAATAAACACAAATTAAATAAAGTTACATAAACAAAGTAAAGAAAACAGAGAAGTATAAATAAAATAAAGTAAACAAACAAAACTAAAAAAAGATAAGAAAATAGTGGAAAGTAAACAAAAACAAAATAAGCAAAGTAATGTAAAATTATTTACATTAGCAAAGCATTCGCATTAGCAAAGTAAACAAAGTAATGGATATAAAGTAATGTAAACAATGAAATGTAAACAAAGTAAAATATTACTTATTTTTTATTACATTTTTTGTAATATATTACACAGAATATCAAAACTTTAGGTTATCATATCAACGCCTCAGACGAAGAAATGGACATTTCAAGATTCTCAATGTTAAAATACTTGCAAAAATTTGAAATGTCCTTTTCTTCATCTTAGGTGTCGATATGCTATTATGATCCTTTTTTAATTTCTACTCAACTTTATCATAAACAAAAAATAAAAATACAGGAATCGTCACATATTATAAAGAAAAACAACTCATTACAAGTTTTATTGTACTTTAATAACAATATATGTTTTATATATTTTTATAGGATACATTTCAAAAAGTAATTACACATTTAGGGAATTTCAAAATGATTATTATCTATCATCAACTAAATCGGGAAATCTAAAATAACACAAAAACAGGCACATATGTTTCCATCCCGTCTACGACAGTAAAATAAATATATAAACCTGTGAGTTTAAGTTTTAGTATAAGCTACTCTAAATCAGTATTTATTTTATTTGATTAATTTTACATTTGATCGTAAAATCCAGATATAATTAACTTTACAGTGAAGCTTAATTGTATTATTAATTGTTATTGAATAAGTGAAACTGATTATTTTAATTTTTCATTTTTTAATTTGAAAACTGATTAAATTACGAAAATAGTCATAAATGTATGTTACGTATACTCTAATTATAATTCCGAACACTTTCTTAGAAACGCGCATAATTTGTGTAATAAATCATCAATAAAAAGCATCAGCGAGCATAACTGAATAAATAATGCACTTTTTATTCAAAGCGCCTTGATACCGATTTCCCTTTCTGATACAATCATAACTTCCCGAATAAATGGAAAAATTGTATTTATAGCAAACGCTAGAATTACATTCCAGCATGTGATATTCATAGAATATTCCTTCAAGTAAGAATCTATTTCAAGTGAGTTGAATCATAAAAATATATATTATGTTTTCCAGATTTAATTCACTTTTACATAATCAACTTTAAGCAAAAAATAGTTAGTTCACAATAAAATAAAATTTATTCACAAGATTGAAATATACAAATTAAAAAAAAGAATGTGTGTCAATTTGTCAATAATTATTTACAAATGTGCCGCGAAATCGTTTAATTGAGTGCAACGTTTCTCCAGAAAGACGTGAGGAAATCGGTGTTGTTACGCTGCCACCCATCGTGGGAATCCATCTGCCGATTTTCTTTTTTATATAAAAGAGAGTTGTCAACCTTTCTTTTTGTCGGTTTTTTATTTTTTTGCACACGAAGAAAGTTAATCATTGTTCTTTGAACGCTTAACACAACTAACTTAAAACGAGTATTTTCAGGCAGACAAGGATAGAAAATCCAAAACCTATTTAAATTACACATAAGTGGTAGATTGGTTGTCTTTGTTTTTAGCAAAAATGCTTATAAATAATCAATAACTGCGCAGTCACAAAGAGGACCAAATGCCTGCACTTACAAAAAATGAACTTCAAGTGCGGAGGGTTCTTTCAGAAAAATACTTTTTATTGAATGCGATTCTTTTTATAATAAAACGAATTCCGAATTAATATACTTCCAAAAGTATTTTGTTTAAATTTAAAAGGGAAACTCGCTTATATCACAGTCCCTTTTACTATAAAACGGAATTATTTTGTTGTAAAACTGTTTTGTTTTAATTCTATATATAACCATCATTTTACAATGTGTTTAACTCTGCCAATGAAATTATGGTAGACAGACGTAACCAAATTAGGAATAACTTTCGTGCAACATTACTTTTTCATCATGTAATCTTACTTTTTTCAGAAGAAAAAATAAAAATGATATTGGCTTAAATTTAATTAAACTTTAATTAAAATTATTATATGTTAATTTTTCTCCCAAATAAAAAAATCTCCCAAATAAAAAAAAAAAAATTATTATAGTTGATAATGAAAAGGATAAATATAATGTTGTTCCTCTATTAAATTTTATATGTCAATTTCTTTCCCAAATAAAAATTCTTGTATGTTAACGTTTCGAAATAATTTTATTTCCTCATCAGAACTAAAATATATAAAAATTATACAAATAAATTATATGTTTATT
>JABFPJ010000058.1:0-79222 GCA_022817425.1 Gryon sp. ZL-2020 | reverse complement strand
TTTTATATTTTTTTTTTTTTTTTTTTTTGATTGAAGAAACGAAAGTTTTATACTTTGAAATAAAAAAAAACTTGTTCTTCGTCGTTGGATTTTGGATTGTCAATGTGTATGGCAAATTACATGTGAGACCAAGCACGAGAGGGAAATAAAACGGTGTCGCGGACGCCGCGACGCCGACTGGCCTGCGGGCGAGGTAGACGCCGTCAAACACGCGCCGGAAACGACGAGTAGAAACGGGAGGGGGCCGATTATGGCACCCGGGTTTCCATGGTCGACGATCAAAGTAGGGACTACGGTGAAATTGGCCGCGCTTTCAAGGTCGACCGAGTTAACAAACAAACGCTTTTACTCTCTTTTCACCCTTATCTTGTGCGTTTTCCACGTTACTCGTTCTTTATTAATTTTCTCCGGAAAACCACACATTTAATGCACCACGATAATAAACGAAGATAGCCAAATAGGTTTGTTGCATTTTTTTATTTTGTCGTCAAATTGACTCACATACATCATCGAGTCATTTTTATATAAAAAAAATGAAATAATGAAAATAAAATAAAATTCGATGATTTTTTTTTATTTGCATAGAAAAAGTACGTTATATTTACGTGTTTGTTAAATATTCATTCATATAGAACAATCAACTAATTCTGATAAATAGCCTATATAATGAATGATTGCACAGATAAGTGGAACAAAATATTAAATAATTGTATTGAAAAATAAGTATCTTTGATTGCATCAACTGTTTGCATATATATATGTATACATACATATGATTTTGCTTTGCACGTTTTGCATGAAAATTGTATGCACGCATATTCTAAAATGAATATTTATATTTTTGCAAAATATTGATGTACAAATGTACTTTGAATTAAAATAAACGCCTCATGGTCTACATGTATCTTGATAAAATCGTTTTGATGCAGATGAAAAGTTTACTCAAAAATTACTATATTTTCTAATAATTTAGATTTAATGTTTGCGATAAAACGTTTTTTATTAAATTTGCTTATTTATTCAGTAACGAATTTTATTGGTGTAACGAAAATGTCATTTAAATGTTGTTTGTGAAAAATTAAAGATTAACAAATTTATTTCAAAATTCGACACATTTCAGTAGAATGAATACTAAATTAATCAAATAAAATATTTGTCATAAAAATTTTTTTTTTCAAATTTTTAAGTTTTCAATAATATGTAATTGAAAAAAAAACAGTAATTTTTCGCGAAATTTTGCAACTTTCCCTGTACTACTAAAAGTTTATTAAATATTTAATTTTAAATATAAATTTTTAGATTAATTATGTGCTCTACACTAAAAAAATAAAATGAAAAATAACGCGATAATATACTTGAACTAAGTATATTTCACTTGAAACAAGTAAAATATACTTGAAACAAGTATATTTTATGTGTACGTGCGTGTACAACATAAAAGTATAAATTTGTATATAAAAAGACATATGAAAAATTCATATATTTTTGTATAATAGAATAAATTGTGTATTTCGGCGTCTAAAAAATCGATTGCTTTATGATAGAGAATTAAGGGATCACCGAACAATCAAAGTAGGGTAGTAGAAAATAGTTTCATTAAGTTCTCTTGCTAATATGCATGAAAAAGTATCGATTTAAAAATTATACATGAAGCACATCATTAGTATCTATGATTTATTGCACTTTCATTAATTACTCAATCAACTCTTCGATATTTTTAGATATATATTTCTCTAGTTATATGTTTCGTGAATGGAATTCTCAATTTATTCAAATAATACATATATGAACAGCAGTGTAGTACAAACTCAATTCAGAAAACACGCGTATCAATAATTAATATAAAGTCAATATATATGAAATTCAAAAGTAACTTATAAATAGCGTGATATTTTATCACATAAAAGTAATCAATTTGTTTATTTTTCTTGTTTTGCGTCATATTTAATAACTTTCGTGACAAGCAAAATTGTGTCTTTGGAAAAGACAAATTACAATTTATATCTTGTCAATCTTTGTTATTTTTTTAATTAAAATTAATTCAAAAACTTTTTTTATGTACAATTGATGATCTGTGATTATAGATTCCTTTGATAACTTACATTTATTTAAATAAAAAAATTAATTCCAATTTATTGTTGCATAAAAAAGTTTGTTCTACTGAAAAACCTTTTACTTCAAATAGAAGAGGTTGAATTAATGCGGATAAAACTTGAAGAATTATCAGACTACATTTTGTTTGTAATTAAGCTATTATTAAATACGTACACGTACATAAAAATGTCTAAATTAAACAGCGCCGGTAAAGTTATTTCACGTTGCCTCTAAAAAGGGATTTAACGTCAAATAAATAGCGAAGTGTATGCTATTCCATTAGTCATATTCGTAAAGAAAATAATATATAGTGAAAATAGCGATAAAGTTTAAAACAATAATTTCAAATCAAATATTTTCAAATACGGTACTAAATTTTGTTTGTGTATGTTTTATAAAATTGCTTTCTAAAGATGTAAAAGTACAGTTAGATAAATAAATAGCAATAATTACGAGGTATTTATCTATGATTTTAACAAAAGATAAATGAAAGATTTAAAGGTATTTTATGTAAAATTGATTAATCGATTAGGGCTAAACATTCAAATAGATACATAAATTTGTTAACTCGTTGAGTCGACAATTTTACGATGTCGTAACTCCATTACAATGTTGTTTTGCGTATTCAAGAATTATCAATTAAACAAATTGGCCAAATTATCGTAAATCTTTTCAAACATTTGCTACAAGTTATTAAATTCGCCCAACCACATGCTGCAATGCGTTATGCTGCTGAGCGTCGCGTTAACATTTTTGCAGCTATTTTCGAATTAAAAGATATTTTCAGACTTTATTCGAAGAGTGCAAAGAAATTGCATCAATTATTTAATACTTAAAATCAAAAGTCAAACGATTACTTTTTTCTAATTTTGCTTTTATTTAATATATTTTTATTTCAATTTAATTTGGAGGCAAAAAAATGTCATTGATTATAATAATTTATTACTGAAAAGAAAAGAGAAATTGTTTATCTTCCTTTGTTTAAGATTAAACAGTTATTGAACATAAATTCGTTTCTCTGCGTTTTATCTGAATTTTCGGTACATCGTAGATAAAAATAACCTATTACCCAATAGAGTGATAGGTTTGAGAAAACTTGATGTTGTTACGGACTGATTTTAAGTGCGAAATTAAATTACATTACGAGGGGTCCGTGAGGACGGACATAAGTAAGCTTTTAAATGCAAAAAGCCACGAGCAACATTTGAATGGCATAGATTAACCCAATTTCCAAATCGGGCTGCAAAACTGTTGCAATAAAATTAAAATTGAGGCAAAATAAATTTTTCGAATTTCCGCGTTATATTTATTTATTTATAAGAATTAATAGTTTTGATTAATGAAACATTTTTTTATTAAAATTAAAAAAAATAATGATACAAAACATTTGCAAAACTAAATGAAAAAATGTGTTTAAAAAATGTAACAAAAAATAAAATACATACAATTTAGCAAAAAGGTTACTTATTAAAGTAACTCACTTTATTTATGAAATAATTATTTGACATATTTGTATTGCAATAAAACACAACCTGATATAATAATATCAGCATGTCGGTACGTGTTATTATTTCTCCGCCAATATTTTGATCAGTTATAAACTTAAAATAACATGCTTGCAAGTTAACTACTGAATCGATATTGAGTATTATTCCATAACTTATCCTAGAATAATCATATATAATATTACCTTTTATATGATATATAACATTACCTTTTATTAAAGAATCTACTCTTCATAATAAAATAACTAAATGTTTATCTTGTAAATAAATTGTGTGTGCATAAAAAAGATAAATTGACTGACATAACTTAATATTCTACATTTAAATTTCATTGTTGTGCACAAAATCATTTGTTTCCTGATTGCAATCTGAATACATATTTAAATTGAAAATTAAACATTTTCATTTCTACAATTCGAATCTGTGAAACGTATCTCATAATCTCCGCAAACAAAATTAAATCGCTACTTTATTGCAGCAAACAAAAGTGCACACATCTAAATTAAATATATTTTGACTTTGATTCATCAGTCGAAATATCAAAAGCCAATACAAAGTTTAAAAATAATTCATACGTCATTGTTCATGTGATTCAATTCAATTTCGATAATTACATTCATTGTTATATATCTCGAAGCTATTCATTTTCGATTCTAAAATTAGTCAAATTAAAAATACAAGAAACAGAGACAGAGAAAGGACAAGAAATAAGCAACAACTTGAACAAGGTTGTATGTATTTCATATAGTCGGCCCCCGCGTTCTTTAAAAAGCGAAATCCGCCCATTAAATCTGGGTAACCGAGCACGTTATTATTATTTTTTTTTTTTTCACTTTCGTCGGCCCGATAACCATCAAACTTGTGGCGCATTAAAGTGCAAGTCGTCACGGAAGTCAAACGCAGACATTCTTAACCTTTGCACATCAACACGAAAGGAAAAACGAAGAATGCCGTGGTAGAACGACGCGTTTAAATCGTGATCGATGCTTTACATGAAAACAAATTTTAATTTGCACACCAACCCCTCGCGCGGTAATAACTCGCCGAGCCAGAAATCACCAACCACGTAAATCCATGATTCTCGGCCAAGAAAGTTTTCGTTCAAGCAGGTTCAAGGACTTTAATACACATACACGAACTTGCTGATAAAAACTGACATAAGTTAATAATACGTCGTTAAAAAAAAACTATGTATACCAAGGATGAATTCGCTACGCAACAAGTTCTCGATCGTTCAGACTTGAAACTAATTTTACTGCACTCAACGATCAATTTGTCATATTTATCTAAA
The DNA here is from genome assembly GCA_022817425.1 of Gryon sp. ZL-2020. Classification (NCBI taxonomy): domain Eukaryota; kingdom Metazoa; phylum Arthropoda; class Insecta; order Hymenoptera; family Scelionidae; genus Gryon; species Gryon sp. ZL-2020. The sequence continues at coordinate 74,332 of JABFPJ010000058.1, read as the reverse complement.
TATTAACGTATATCAGAAAATTTTGGTATGTGAATATCAAAAATAAGAAACGGCATTATAGACCGGAGTAATGTCACTAACACTTTTAATACTCTTCTTCTTATACTTATAAGTTGACTTGAACATTTTTGCCAATACTAAACTCTCTAAAATCTTTTAATCTTGCTTTAAGACCGCTCCAATACTTTTCTATACTACTTTCAACAACCACAATTCTTAATAATATTCTTCTTTAAATTTATATTCTATTTATATTAACATTTCAAAATACTCATATATGTGGATACATGTATCACGATGTATAATATGAATATTCTATGTAACTTTTATGAAAATAGAAAATTAACATTTATTTTGATATTTTAAAGATGAAAAATTACTTTCGTTGAAATTTTCTTGATAATAAATTTTGTTTAGCACACCAGTCATCAAAAACCATCGTTCTCTGTTAATTATGATAAATACTCCTGACAGTTTCAAGAAGATAATTTATTTGTAACAAGAAAGTACGTATGAATACATTATTTAAGTATTGGAAAAAATGGCGGTGTATTACTTTTTGTTAAGTTCGTCTTATATCAAACTTACTTTGATTATTAGTGCAACCTACTTCTCTTTTAGAAGCAATCAAGAATTAAACAAAAGTTGTACAGATGTGATCAATACTTATCAAAAATTGTCTAACTTTTGGATGCTACACTGACAGGTGAAATTCATGTCAAATGAATGACATCTCAAATTACTACAATCTAGATCATTTTAGATCTTTAAATATAAAAATGTTTAATCATTCTTATCTCTAAATAAATTTTTTGTCATATTAAATTTTCAAAAACTTACTAAATACTCTTAAAAACTTATATAACTTTTTTAAAGATATATGAACAAAAATTTCTTAAAGTGTTTAGAATTAGTCAAATCTTAAATGATGTGGAATGTACTTCTACAATATATACAAAATTAATTACTTTTTAATACTTTTCTAAGCCTTTTCTGAACTACGTCTTATATAACCATCAATTAAATATAATTCAACAGAACTTTTCGTTCATTTAAATCAGAGTCTTAAATCGAACTTATCAACATTTTTATACGAATCTATTTGAATTGTATCGTGTCAGCATACGATATATCTTTTCTTATAACTTTTTTATATGCAATCTACTAAGCCAAAGTCATGATTTTTATCGCTTTCTTTTTGTCATTACACCTCGAAAGAAGGCTCTGTTAGAATTTCAGCTGCTCGTATTCCTGGAGATAACAACTTTCAGACTTTCGTGAGCTTTTGCAATTAGCTATTATGTGCTGCATATATATGCGTTTTCGTGTGTACATGCGAGTTCAGATTTAATTTCTGCGCCCTTAGTCGTGCGAAATTTAGGACGATGCTTGGCACGATAAAATCAGCTGCAAAAAATGTGTACATTGAATTTTAATCAGTCTAAGCAATCCTCCTCATGTCTAACGACTATCACACTTTATGTTCACTTTCCATTTATCTTTTTTACTTCACAGTTTTTTCCGACTCTACACTTGACGGAATAATATACTTTTCATATTATAATTACATTATGCTTTTCGTCATTTTCAAAATGTAATATGAAAAAAAAAAAAAACAAATTACTTTGACATTGAAATTTTACTAAATTAAGTAAAATTAAGTAAATTAAGTAAAATGTGGAAAGCTTTGAAATTAGGTAGAAATTTTGAACTGAGCATTTTTAATTATTATACACCTATAATGCATAATAGATTAGTAACATTATTAATCACTGAAAATTATGTGGCTGATAATTTTATAATGCTAATGAATTCATTTCATGTATAATGATCGACGAAAACCGCAGCACGCGCAGCAATTTGCGATGAATTTAGATATAATAAAATATTATGTAAACGAAATAACGATAAGATAAAATATTTTAATTTTATATTTAGGAGTAGAAGTATTTTTATAATTATTGATAAGCATTTGTTGATTCTATCTAACGTTGTTATATTATATTATGTTTTTATATATCATAACATATATTTAAATATGTATGTCAAGGTAATTTTCATATGCTTTATATGCTTACTATAGTGAGTATATAATAAAAAGACCATTTAAATTCATAACAAATGAGATCTCGATTTATTAAAAGAATTTTACAAATTTCTAAAAATAGCACTTAATTTAATACTTCAATTAAGCTATTTATATAAAATATACATAAATTGTAATATAACAATAACGACAGTTGCGTTTCGTTTTAGAATTATACTCGCAGATTATCACTTTTGATATTAGCCACCTGGTGACAATTTTACAAAATTTAAAATACAGCCATGTCTGTATTTTGTACGTCGATTATACGCAAGGGCATTTTGAACATGTTTTTAGTTTAAAAATGGATATCTTTGAAATAAAACATCTGATACCGACTTGGAAGTTCCGGAATATGTTCAGCTATTAGAGAGACTAAAATGTTTATTTCTCATGTTCAATCTTTATTGATTAAAATGTTTTAGATGGCGTGTTGATCTCCTTGTCCTAGAAATTACAATCATAAATTCATTATTCGTTTCTCAAACTTGTGTTTTCCACAATTTGCATCGGCAATAGATTATTTTTGCATGCGATTTCTAATATTGTCATTTTAAAGGTGATGCATCACTTGTTGATAAAAGATACAATAAACGTATATTTAATTTAACGTAAATTTAATTCAATTGCATTTTTATATTATAAAATGTGTTTTCTGAGATTTAAATGATAATTTTATTCGATTGTAGAAAAGCAAACTGAAATTTAATTAACAAGTGTTGAATCACCTCAAACTTTGCCGATATTTCGAAGATTATATATACAAACTTTCATTAATTTAAGTCTTTTATATTCTTAGATAAATAAAAATGAATATAATGAAGTAACACGAGACAGAAGTTATTAAGTCAAAGGAAAATCAATCTTTAATAAGGAAGAAAATACGATAATACTACAATTTACAAATACAAGATCATCGAAATACTAATATAAATATAAATCAATTTATAATAAATACATAGTAAAAGTAATTATATTAAATATAGTAAAAGTAAATACATAGTAAAGTAAAATTCCTTTTTCTTCACTTTTTAAGATCAATCAAAATGAAGCTCTATTGAAATTCAGAAAGTTTATCTTTGTAGTATGAGTGTAATTCAAGCTTTTCGAGTAAATTTTTAAAATAACCAAAATTTGATTACATTTTTACGTAATTAAAATCGTTTATTAATACTTCAAGTTTCGCAACTTCCCACATTATGCTGAAGTTTAATTAATTAATAATATTCTAACATTTTTTGTATGGATCAAGTTCAATAAATAATTATCTGCATCTTTAGAAATTATACAAGGATTGTACAATTTTGTGTGAAAGTAAAAATGTTCTTTAGAATTAATTAATTAAGATTTTATTTTTTCAAAATAACGTATTATCTTATAAAATTGCAATTCACTACAGATTATTCCAGCTTGTTAAAAGTTGCGAAACTTTAATGACAAAACTGTAACTTTTTACATTATGAAGACACTGAGCTTTTTGTAAATATTCTAAAAATCATAATTGCGAGCGTTCCAAAAGAAATATAATATATGTATTTGATATATCAAACACATACTGAAACTGTTGATGATAAAATTAATTGATTCTAGAAGGAAATACCCCTTCATTGTTATATTAAATTATGCAAATTAAGCAAATGCTTATGCATTTATTAATTAAAAGCCTCAATGTACTCATTATTTTGACATAATTATTTAAAATATTAGCATTATTATTGAATAACAAGGATAAAAAATAAATTATTATCCTCATCTCTTTATTCACAGTAACATTAATATCATAATGTATGTTTGCCTGAAGAATTTGTTGCAGATCTTTTTTTCGATCAGTTTCACACGATCACGTCTTACACGTCAATCGACTGCAAGAAAAGCGCTCGATTTTCGTATAATTTCTATCACAGATAAACCACGTGATAAGAACTGACCTTGTTGCATCGTGATCAATCATCCGAACCAGCCGGACAGCCATCGTCATTTGCATTGCACAAATTTTCGCGCAAGTGGCTGGCCGACCTTGATTTCATCGCCAGCTTCTACGCAAAATAACTTAAAATTTTTTGGCGCTTCAAATAGCAACACAATTGTTGAACCCATTCGAAATTCGCCAAAAAGTTCACCCTTTTTTACATTAATATGACCCATGTAATTGTCATCGGACATTTTTCCACTTGGCCATTTGCGTTCATTTGTCACGAGTTTTTCGTCACAAAATACACGTATCGAACCGACAATTGTCGCACCAATTGCCGCGTATGCCATAAAACCGCCGGCCCATTCGCCGATATAAACTACTCGTTCGTTCAATGCGAACAAGTTTGGCAACCAACTTGCCACTTTTGGATTTACACTTAGTAATTTTCCTGCAACAAACAAAACAAACTTTTATAATATTTCTGTAAATACACTATATCACATACAAATGATAAGATATTTTGAGTTTTTAAACATGTTTATTTTTAATTGATTCAATATTTTACAAAATAATTCTTTTATTTCTACAGACTTTCGTATGTTGATAGCAATATTTATAATCATATTTCTATACTCACAAAAGTTATGCAAGATATGATAATATATTATTATTCAACTATAGATGTTTTTTTTTCAATACTGAACACTAAAATATATTAATTATTACTCTATCGCACAATTTACACATTTAAATAATGTATTATATAAATAAGTAAATAACAAACGTTTTATCATACATTTTTTCATTTTTCATTCATATATAATAATGAATACATACTTAAAATAATAACTTAAATATTTTAAAATAAATGAATGAAGAAGTTTTAAGAATAAAATATTACTTTACAGAAAATCAAGGATACTTGAAAACAAATATAATTATTACACCATATTGCAAAGTATTCGTTTAAAATATATAAGACTATTGATCTATATAACTGTTTAAGTAAGGCGATAAATTTAGCTTTTATGTTTATATGCTAAGTGTCAATTACATAGATATTAATATGCAAATCATTGAATTACTTTATACCTAATAAATCAGGACGATTTTGTTAATAAACATAAAAGCAGTTAGCTATTTTTTCTTTAATTTAAAATTTCTTTAATTTAATATTTTAATACTGAATACCTAAATTAAATTACAAGAAAAATTACAAACCTTGAAAATGTCTTCGAAAATTAATAGTCCAATCAGTTGGACTGTGGAATCGATGATAATCTCCTGGAGCAAGATAAACCGTTAATTGATATAAACAGTTGTCTGGATTTTTGAGCAATGAACTTATATAATCAGTGCAATACTCTTTGTCCATTACTGGAGCAAGAGGCCAGTCTATATCTCCTAAAAAGTGGCGTAAATTGTAAGTTACTCCTTTTACTTGTTCTACATTACATGATGTCACAGGCCCAAAATATAATATTTTGCCATCAGCAGGAGAAACCTACAATCAAATAAATTTTTTTCTTGTATCGAAAGTTGTAAAATATATTTTTTATTCTCACTATGATTTTAAAAAACTTACAATATTTGTTTTGTCAGATATAGGCCGCGCATCATTTTTAAGAGGTCTCACGAAAAAGTCAACAAGACTTGGAAAAGCAGACAATTCATCGCTGATTTCTTCTAGATTAGCAGAAAAAGTTTTTGCATATAAGCTATAAACTTTTGATCTTAAACTAACTGGTAACTCCATACTGGCTATCCATCCCCATATTCGACTTGCTATTCTCAATGGCAGGTAACAATAGCAATCCACCTATAATCAAATAAACAGTATACAATTTAAATAAATTGAACTATTATTCATTCAGAATGAAAAATACTAACTTTTAGTAAATACGTCGCAATACAATCGTAAACATTAACCATTGTGTTGAAACTAAATCAACTTTAATAATGAGCATAGTAAAGTAACGAATCTTATCAACACTAAATGATTCCATTCGGCCAAAGTATATGATTCATCGTATATCAACGTATTATAATACAAACACAATTTGAAAAAGCGTTACACATTATTTTCTTTAGTATAAAAAAGTACTTAAAAGTTATGACAACTATTTATTCATATTTGTTTCATTTTCATATATATAAATATTTTTATAAATATGTATGTTATAATGTTTTAAAAGTATGATAACTAACCACGATATCATTAACTGGGCCTTCTTCTCTTTTTTTGGTACCAAATCTGGTCTTGCTTAAAGCATAAACAGAAAAGGCAGCTCCAAATCCAAACACTAAGCTCCATTTTGAGATGACAGTTCTGATTAAGCTTTTCTTTGTTTTTTCACTAGAAACTGTTGTAGAATAAGTTTTATTTGTCAAACTAATCGAAGAATTAATTGTTGCAGTCGCTGTTTTCGCAATGTAAACATTGTTTTTTGTAACGCGATACCTATGAAGAAAATTATCAAACTCATTAGTAGAATCTCACATAACATGGTTTCAATATCAAATTTTTTGTGTAATTGTTTATCGAAGTCAAATACAGTGTAAATAATTAAAAAATTGTAATAAAACGTTTATTAACATTATACTTTTTTAATATATTTTAAACATTATATAAGTATTCATTTTGCAGATATGTGTATAATAATAATATAACAATTACATTACTTGTTACCTTTTTGAATTGAAACAAAAAATGACTTTAAACTTATTTTATATAAGAACTATATTTTTTTAATGAAATATAAGACATTAAGTATAATAGTTTAAAAACGATGTTGTTGCTTGTAATCAGAGAAAATATATATGTTTGTACCTGGCATAGTAAGATAACCTCAATATCTTAAAACTGAACATGCTTCATCTAAAATATGATTATTGTCCTTTGAATACTGTATGCGAAGGTCGAGGCACGTCTGAGTCAAACTTTTATAAGACCAAATACAACGGCAACAGTTTACAATTTCTTTGTCGACAAGTTAATATATAAATAAATGGAGCACACACGTTCAATAAGTGCTGACATCTGGTCTTTAAACTCAATCAAATTTAAATAACACTCCTCATTCACGCGCGAAATATGAACTAATTGGTCAAATAAGTGCAAAGTGCAATATAAATAAGTGAATCAAATAAAACATGTAGGTCTATGTATTTTCAAGCATGATTTTTAATAATAAATTTGCCAAAATAATGTAAACATTTATAATTTGTTGAGTTGAATTAAATAAATGAATTAAATAAATTATTATTAAATATAATATCTTAAATATTACAATTGTTTGACATTTTCTCTTCTTTTTTATAAATCATTAAACATTCAAAGTTTTGAAATTTGCACAAAAACATGTAATAGATTATTATACTAAGTACATTTTAAACTGTATTAAATCTTTTTTTTTTTTTGCTTTCTAAGAAGCCAACAAACTGAAAGATGCATGTTCATCTTCCTGAAATCAAAATCGCATCCTCTGATGATTGTGACGAAAAGGCCCAGCCAAAAAAGAACAAAAAACAACAACAAAGAAAAATGAAATTAATATATGGTCATCCTTGTTTCGCATTCTACTTTGACAATCGAAAAGATTAGTTGTTTCTCTGTTGTCCAGCTGGAATAGAGTCAAAACAGCCAACAGGTGGCTCTTCGGGGCGACCGCGCAACGGCAGGTGGCAAACTGGCCACTTTCTGCGTCTCTCTTGGTCTCTCTTTTCTCATACAGGTTAGACCTGTCGACACGCACAAACATACACACACTCAACGAAAACTGCCGTTCAAGTGAGGTTATGTCGCTGACGTTTCACGAGGTTGAAAACAACGAAATGAACTGTGACTGGCAGTGAGTGAAATTTATCTCCATTTGCGAGAGGCTTTTCGCGAACATTTCGCGCTGAGATGACAAGCGTTGAGGGTTAAAAGGGGAGGGGGAGGTGCGTGGCGGATTGTTTTGGTTTTTGTTTTACTACTTTTTGTTGTTTGTTTGTTTTTCTTGTAACAAATTTGTTCGCGATCTGACGAGCATTTTGACGGAAAAAGATGCCACCGTCTTCGCACTCACACTGGACCAAGCCTCTGTTGAAAAATGGCCAGAACATACAGATGCAGGCCAAAAGACAAAATAATGAGAGAATCGACAAGCGGAGGATTAAGGTTGTGCTTGTTGGCGACGGCGCCGTTGGCAAAACTAGCTTAGTTGTCTCGTATTCGACCAACGGATTTCCTGGCGAATACATTCCTACGGCTTTTGATAATTATAATGGTGAGATTTTTCGATATCAGAATCAAACTTTAAAGGATTGATTTTGGATTAAATGTGATAGATGATAAGGATTTGGATGTTTTTATCGTATTATTGTTATTCAAGTTTGTACAAGTAATTGACATTGTTGCAATATGATTTTTTTTTATTTATTAAAATGTAAAATAAGATTTTTTAATGGAAATTAATGAATTACTAATTAAATACATTCATATATAGACAAAATAAACTGTCTTATGTTTATTTAATGCAGCATTTAACAATTTTATTATCGTTTAATAATCAAAATTGTTATTTTGGTTATTTTTTAATATTAATAAATAAAAAACAAAAAAATTTTTTAAGGAAAAGAAACACGTATTGAAAATAAGAAAAGTTGAAAATTAGTGTGAAGTATAAGATTTAACATTTTTTTAAAATACGTGACGGAATTAAATTTTAGAAATTAGGAAAATGAGCGAGACGTTTGAAAGTGAAAAACACGTTCCAATTTGTATGCATGACATTTAAATTTGATTACTTTTTAACTTATTTAACCAAATTTTTTATTATATTTTATTAATTAGGATATAATATAATATTTATTTAAAATAATGGGGCTTTAATATTATTTAAAGCAATTTGTATATATTTTTTAATAATTTTGCAACAAAATTGTTTTTTAAACATTAATTATTATTAATTTATTAAGAATATATATATATATATATTAATATTATTATTAATTTATTAAGAAACATGTCTTTCTTTTAATTAAACAAAAGATTACTTGTATCATATGACACTTGATATAGATATTTGCTTGTAATTATGTAATTTATGATGTCAGATTGTCTATCAAGGTGGCATGACTGTTGCAAATGAATTCAAAACATTGATTAAACAATAGGAAATAATAACTCTTATGTAAATTTAAATGAGCATATATATATTCATACTTTTTATATATACGTTAATTATGCAAAATATATAATTGTGAATTATAAAATACTTTTTATCATCTTACTTAAATTTATTTTACTTTCAGTAGTATATATCTATAATTGAATAGACTAACAATTTTTTAAACGTACTTGGTATTAGAAAGTCTTATTCACTGCCTTTTCAAGGTTCTGTTTTTATAAAATCTTATATAGAATACAAATAATATTAAAGGGCACATACCTTATTATTAATATCTTATATTACTTTCAAATGAATAATTCGTGCTTATAAGAAGTAAATTAATTTTCTATTAACTTTTGGTTAACTTTATTTTCCTTCTTAGTGATAATATTTTTTATTGTTTTTTTATATTGTGTACAAAATAATACACAAAAAATGAAAAGCACACTTTAAACATCAAATGTTGAAATGACAATTAGCGATAAGAACAGAATTGTTGCAGTAAAGTTACTCGAACAAAAGGAGAGAAAGATTTGAGACTTTCCATTAGCATAAAAATAATAAAATACGGGATGCAAATAAGAATCAGGTGGCATTTCACACGCAGTCATGAGAAATCCTTTGTGTTGACTGTGAATCTTGGTAACTTTCCAGTGTAACTGTACCCAGATTCGAGCAGGTAACAGCAGTTGGGAATCTCACGAGCGATGCTCGAAATAATATGTGAATATGCCCTTGAAAGTACATTCGGTAATGATCGCGTGCATAATTCTCTGTTCAAACAAACGAGCCGATTTAAGCGCACGAAAACAAAAAGAATCTCCACAGTTCAATGATCTTTTTCATTTCTTCTCTTTTCTTTCGTTTCGCGATTTTGATCGATTTTTCAATAACAATAGGTTATATATAAATTATTGAAATCACCTCTAAGTATATGTCTACTGACAGAATTAACCAGGCCAACACATGATTCAGTTTTAATGTATTATGCAAATAAAATTAATTATTTGCTTTATATTTGTTAACAATGCAATTGTTTGCAGTTGTGGTAAACGTTGACGGGCAACCTATAGATGTACAATTATGCGATACAGCTGGACAAGATGATTTCGATCCTCTCAGGTCGCTGTGTTATCCAGAAACAGACGTGTTTTTAGTCTGTTTTAATGTTGTCTGTCCGTCTTCATATCATAACGTCGCCTCGAGATGGGTCGATGAAGTTCGTAAACATTGTCCTGAGGCACCAATTATTTTGGTTAGTATACGAGCAATACTAAATAAATAATTATATATTATTTTATAAACAAACAAGGATGTGTAATTATGCAAATTTCAATCTTCGTTGATTTTCAATTTAATATACGTTTTAATTTTAAATTGCCGATTTCGACAAACTGGTAAAAAAAAATATTTAATTATTTTTAATTAATAACTTGTAAATTTAAGTCTTATATTGTTTAAAGATTATCTGTACATGTTTTTTTGTGATGATATTCTTTAATAATTTACCAAAATAAACATTTTATATCTGAGATGCTTATATTATGAATACAAATGTATACAGAGATTACGGCACAGCAGTAATGTTTGCCTGCAAGGGGTTTGTTGATGAAGGAAATTTAAATTTCAGGTGGGAACAAAAAGTGATTTGCGTTCGGACGTGCGGTTGATTATGCAGTTGGCACGGTACGGTCAAGCGCCGATCACGACCTCACAAGGTCACCGACTGGCACAACGACTCGGTGCCGTAAGTTACGTGGAGACCTCGGCGCTGACACAGCACGATCTCAAAGAGGCGTTCGATCAGGCAATCGTTAGTGCCCTAGGTACCAAACGTGGTGGCGCTCGACACTTCTACCGACATCGCAAACCTCCCTCTCTCTGGCGCAGATGGCTCTTCTGTTGCTTCGAAAAGCAAGCCTCCTCACACATCGCGTAAAATTCACAGCGCCATCTGCGCTCGCGTAATTCGTTCTTTAGATACCTTAGGGCTAACTGTGATTCAAATCGGATGGTACACTTTGCTGTCGAAATTTTATTATACGTTTTAGAAACGTAATAGAAGTTACATCCATTTAGCTGTAAGTCGATTTATGCTAATTTAGCGTGAACAAACTATTTATTTCAACTCCCTATTTTATGGATTGAAACCAATGTCATTTACATTCCAACTATTAAGTTTTGATTATATACAAAACTGTTTTATACTTTGATTTATTGGTACTACTTTCAGTACTTACATTATTTATTTAACAATATTTTAGGATTTGATTGCTATGGTTTAATTTTTTTGTATTTTAATCGTTGGTATTATTCATATTTATACAATAAATTAATTGAATCATATTATCCAAGTCTTCATATTATCAAATTGATATTTTTCTGTTGTCTGTATGTATATGATCTTTATTCTTTTTAATAAATGAGTATTAAAAAACGTAATTTATCATGACTTATTATGTAAATTAATAATAACGCAAATTGTTTTTATCAATTTATTTTGAGTAAGATATTAATAAAGACTGAATTTTAAAGCTTACTATATTTAATTATTATTATTTATTTTTATTTTTGGCCATGATCTACAATGAAAAATTTAATTAATATTATTGTATTGATATAATGTATTGTGTATTAACTTTTCCGGGTTTTTAAAAGATAATGTCAGTCCTAAAATATTTTAATTATCATACTTTTATTGAATGATTTAAAAATCAGTTGATTTATAATTTTATAAATTATTACAGCGAATTTATATTTATATATACTCGATTTTTGCTTATATGCAATTATAAAAATATACTCGTATGTTTATAATTAGAAAATCAATTAACTGATTGAAATTATGAAATTAAAAATATAAACATGCAAATTCTATATTATGAGTCTTCCATTTATGTTTTATCAAATGAAGTTAAAATCGAGTAATCTCCAATACTTCACATTCTTCAATTACATTTGTAATTATTTACATTGCATTTTTTGCTTAATATTTATTTATAAATAATGCTGAAATAACGTGAACATTTTAGCTTAATAATTCTTAGTTAATCAATTGTAAACGTAACACGTAAACTGAACTTAGAAAAACGCGTAAACTGGCTTGGCAGCAAAACTCGATTGTACAATGCTCTCGTTTATTCAAGTATTATTTACACTCTCTTTGCCACTCTCTGGTTGTGATTGTGTTCATTTTCTTTCGTTACATTTTTATTTGATATCTTGTTTCGTCTATTGGAATTCTTATGTTTCAGTTTAAAGCAAAAACTGTTAAAAAATTGTTATTAGCTGTTTACGCCGACAAACAAGCAATTGTTGCTAAATTTTTAGATATCCAATTTTGAATCAGTATTTATTGATTGACAATTTTGATACCCGAACTTTACTTTGTAAGATTTACATTATATTTTTATATATATACACATATTTGTGCAGTTCTTCTCGTTTGTTATACGTTTTACAACGTAGACGTCGTACTTATATAAAAACAAGTTCGTATAATAAATGTAACTGGGAATTCCGATTTTGCATAAAAACGCAAACACCGAATTCCTAGTTTACATTTAATTTTGTTTTTCGCAAATAAAACTCAAATTTAAACAATTAATATAACAGAATATATTTAATTTATAACTCAAACAAAATATCACTCAAAACAAATTTGTACAAACTTTGTAACACCACAAAGTTTGTTGTTTACATTTCTTGACCCTTCTTTTCCACCTCTTGATATTGAATTAGTTGATTTTTCTTGCGGGGGATTTTTCGGGTGCAAAAAAATACGTGACAATAGACAGGAATTAATACAAATTAGGTAAATCATTTTTAATTTGTTTTGAGTGGTTGATTCTTTTGGTAGGTTTTATACGCGACATCATTTTTCATTGTAACGGCACGAAATGCTATGTTACACAAAATACAATAAATCGATGTATGTTATATAGTTATTAAAAAATACTTACATATCGCAATGTATTTCTGCGTAAAAACTAGAGATCGCAATTTTCGGAAAAATGCTATGAATAAATTCGTTAATCGTCGTTATCAAATAATACATTTTTGTAGAACGATTGATAAAAAAATGTATAGTTCATATAATATACCTTGCATATACGATATCATGTAATATCATGTAATAACATATACTCATTAGTTAAGATTATTTATAAGTAATGAACCAACATGGAAATATCGACTGATACAGTATAATAATAATGTACGGTTTTTGTGTTATTAGAATTGTGCTTAATAAAGTATATGATGTGGTATTTTTTTATACAAAAACAAGATGGTTTCATTAATAAATTTCCTACTGTTACTTTCAATAGTTCAATAATAATCTTTTTGTTTAATATTGATTTCAACCGTTTTACATGATATAATTTATTATACTTAAATTATGTATAATTTAAATTATAAATCATCACAATTTCTCGATTGATTTATACCTAAAAATTTTAAATATCCTTAAAAATCCGCAATTATCTTTTTAAACAAACGTTTTTACATTATCCTAAAATATCCATATATTCTGTAGTTGAAGATAGTTAACAAATTTTCTTTATGATGAGTTACACTAATTGGAGAAACTGACTGTATATATTTATTGGAAGTTTATTGCTAAGTAAATAAATTTAAATGCAATAAACATCAAATTTTGTTTGGTCTAAAAAACACAAATTATTTATAAAAATTTTGCAGTAAAAAATTATGTATAAATTTGTTTATTTAAAAAAGGCGTTTATTATTAATTATATAAATATTTGCTTTATTTTAACTGGGTTAATTGGGTTTGATTTTTTGGACACACATAATATTTGCACCTATCTATATAAGAACGATAAAAAAGTGTTTTCAGAAGTTTACCGAAACAGCGTGATTTCGTAATATAAGTTTCAAGTGCTTAAAAAGTTCGCCACAATTCGAAAGTCTGCACGAGACTTCCGTACGTCTATTTATTTTACTCATAAGTATTTGCTGAAGTTAAAAGGAACCGTGTGTATAACTTTTTTCTCTGTCATTTTATTTCCGCATACCGAAGAAAAATGAAAAAATTGCAATTTCAAAATGTAATGTCTACATTGTTTACTTGAAAATTCTTATGTATCTTTTATTATATTTGAAACAAAAAATATAATAATTAAGTAAAACTGCAATAAATGCTAGTAAATTAATAAAACATTTATATAATATTAGAATAAAGTAATTGCTTTTTAATATTTTTTTTAATTTATACTGTATTCTGGTTAACCAACAGGAAATTTCCTTTTTTATGGAGTCACATTTTATGGTCAAAATCATAAACCAGTGACTTAATAAAATTTCTTTTTGAATGTCATCAACAGTTTTTAACATTTTAGAATATAAAATTATGTTACGTTTTATCACGTGCAATAAATTAAATATAAAAATTTTTTAATTAATAAATCTTTATAAATGTTCTATAAAAATATTTTTATTGTACATCTACAATTATACAAACAATAGTAAGTAATGTAAGATGAATCTAACACGGTGCAGTGTGAAACATGATCCAACAATATAATAATGCATTAGGTCAGATTAGTATTTACGTACTAATGACTTCTTTATTACATAAAACTGTATGTTTTGTCTGGCAGCGACACACTTGGCGCCTCTTTCAACGTATATTTAACAAAGATACGCAAGATTTGCCGTAGGACAAGAGGCGGAAATGAGGAAGCCATATGGAAGGTTGTCTGCACTTTGTTAGATAAGAGAAAGTGATCTTCAGCATCATGCTTCGACATTTGTAAATTAATTGTCATTAATTATCATGAAAATTTAATTTCAAGATTTTTTGAAATCAATTAATTTGATATTTTAGTTCGTAAAGTTGCTCCATAAAAGATTAATATGAAATGCATATTATTACCAATGAATTTCAAATTAACTTTATTTTATAGATGTACTTTGTACATTGTTTATTATTAGAGCTTTACAACTCATAAAGAAAAAGAATATTATTAGAAATGATTTGTAATTAAACATTTTATTATATTTTATTTTAGGGGGAATTTATTACTTTTTGGAGCAGTGAATATGTGCACATCAATTTCAGTTTCAACATTTTATTATCAGTTTTAGTATTAGTATTAACATTTCATTCAAATAAATGTTCATTCATATACAGTTGTAAGTTGCTATTATTTTTGTTAAAATTCCGCACGTGAGTTAAGCATGAACCTGAAACGAATAAAATATCTTCTTACGGAATTAGTTTTGAATAAATCCTGAATATATTAAAATGTAGGTGAATGGTTATCCATATGATATAAGTTTCGGTGTATTACATCATGGTATTTCCAGTCTTTAATATTATATTGTTATATATACGATGTATTAAATGCAACGAATTAATAAAACAAATAATATTAATAAACAATTATGATATTAACAAGATAACATAATTTAAAATATAATATATAAATCAACGATTTTTCAATAATTTACGCATTAAGTTTAAATGTTTGAATTAGATAATTCATCATGTTGTAATCGTAAGGATTGTCATAACATTCGTTTAATATATAAAATTAAAATAAATATAACATAAGTAACACTTACAGAAGAATATTTAAATATAAATGTTTTAGCATGCAAGTTACATTTGATTTCATGAATGACAAACTTTGCGAATTCCAAATCTCGAATATTGCCCAATAAATTAAATACAATTAAATTAAATGCGAAAATTAAGATGTGAGATTTTACTTTTTTGTAAAGGCTTTTAATGAGATTTCACTTTTTTAAAGATATAAATAAAAATAATCAATTTACGACTCTTTAATTTAAGTATTTTTCTAAATGTAAATAATTCATTAATAATCTATTACAATAGAGTAATAATTGAAAATAAAAAATAATAATTTAATAAGAATAATAATTATTTTTAATTTATATTAAACATAATACAAAGATGATATTAAAAATGCAAAATAATACATAATTTCTGCATGGAAAGGTGCTTTGTTCAAATAGAAATGAAATTTTCTCCGATAATAGAAATTTGTAAAATTTTCATTTTATCCTGACGTACATCCCGTTCAATCTGTCGCCTCATCATAAATTCCAATATATCGTCAACCCTTTAAAAAATGGTTAATAAACATTAGCAATAAATCATGTTTAAATAACAATACGTGATTATATAACGTGGAAAAAGTTGATTAAACCTATTATTTATATTAATCTTGGCGTTTAAAAATGCCGGTAATAAAAAAAATCTCTTTATAGAAAGTGAGAATGTTTAAAGCTGCGAAAGATTCCGAATTGCATGTCGTATCACTTTTCAAAACTTGTGCGGTTTCTTGTTTATGGAAATGAGAAACGAGCGAGGATGGTCGTGCATTATCGAACACCGTCGTCATGGTCCATCTTCCGGCGTATATCACTTTATTTAATTGATCAATTCAGCGGATCATCTTTTTCATTAATGTCTCTTCTGCACGAAAGAAATCGCACGGATTCTACACCCAAGTATCTATTCCACTATTCATATTCATGTAAGTCCCACCATCCGTGCATCGCACTCCCCCCTAAAGAGCGTGGTATATAAAAGCATTCGAACTATGGTGAATTCGTCAGAGGCATGTGATGATCCACGAAAAAAGTGATCGCGTTAAATAAGTAAATAAACGTCAAAAATGGGCAAATTCGTCCCAATTTTGGTTAGTGATATTTAATCATTTGTATTACTTTTTTTTTATTATTATTATATTTTCTTTTTTGTTGTTTATTTACCAAGTGAACTTGTGATTTTTAGGTATCCCTTATTTGGATATTTTCGTTCTCTAAAGCAGATGTTATTAGAGTTAAAAGAGAGTAAGTTAATTTTATCATTTACTAAATATCTGCTATTTTATTATTATTTTTTAATTTGAACTACTTATTTAATTATTAATTAATCCATTAATTTGCATATTTTTACAGACCACCTGCTCAAAATTATGGACTACCGCCTCAAAACAATTACTTACCACCATCACAAAATTATGGACCTCCACAGACTGATTTTGTACCACTTCCAATCAATACTTCGCCTGCTAATAATTATGGACCTCCATCACCCAGTTATGGACCACCACAAAATAGTTATGGACCACCGCCCGCAGTAAGTGGTCCGTCACAGAATACTTATGAACCACCGCAAAATACTTACGGACCACCGCAAAGTACTTATGGACCACCACAAAATACATATGGACCACCGGCACAACCACATGATTCTTACGGGCCACCACCGGTACAACCACATGATTCTTACGGGCCACCACCGCAAGCTTCATCAAATGCTTATTTGCCACCCCCAAAAAGTAATTATGGACCACCAAAGCAAAACGGACGATGGGAGAAAAAACTGACGTGGAAAGAAGAATGGAAGCAGGTTTGGGAAACAACAAGTAAAATAGTTTGGAAGCAACAGTGGAAGAAGGTCAAGGTACCAAAGCAAAAGGAAGTTCAAGTGCCACAATGGGCGGAAGTCAAAGAAGCGGTCTGGAAAACTACGCAAAAACCGATATGGCAGGAAAAAAAAGTGCCAGCTTGGAAGAAGACTAAAGTAATGGATTGGAAAAAGGTCAGATACTGATAGTTTTATACAATTATGCGATATTCAATTATAAGATTTTTTGTTATCCATTCTTAAATAAATAAAATGTAGCAATATCCCATAACTGATAAAGTATATACTTATGAATTATATTATTTACGTTGTTATTAATATTAATTTGAAATGAAGTAAAACTTATGTATAAATCATAATTATTCTTATCTGAGACATTTCATACAATAATACTTCTTTCAATGTAATGAGTTTAATCTTATTTTACTCATATAATAATGATATTGTAAATGCTATGCTTTTAATGTCGCAGAATTTCATTTTATTTCATGAGATGATTAAGTATACTTTCTAGTGTAGGTAAATCACAATTACTATTGTAGATAAAAATTGTATGTTTCTTTTTAAAGATGCTGACATAAAGGTTGGTAATTGCAGATTTCACGACACTAAA
This sequence comes from Gryon sp. ZL-2020, assembly GCA_022817425.1. Lineage (NCBI taxonomy): Eukaryota > Metazoa > Arthropoda > Insecta > Hymenoptera > Scelionidae > Gryon > Gryon sp. ZL-2020. Next base: position 56,137 of record JABFPJ010000058.1, on the reverse strand, counting down.
TGTAGACAATTAAAATTAGTAATTTTATATTATTAGACATTTATCGTTTGGGCAACAAATAAATTTATAAATATTTAATTGTTCTATGAGATTTTGCAAGTTTTATCAAAATATAACTTAATAAATAATTTCTTTTCTTTTGTTTAATTCTATACACTAATCTATTTGATGAATCATTGCTAAAGAATGTTTTATATACTTTCAAAGAAAGAAAACAAATAGAAATAAGCAGTATTTTTTTCTAAAGTATCAACATTTCTTTTCCCTTTCAGTGTTAATTTATGACTTCATATAATTTATAAAAATATGCGAATTTTTATCGCAATTTTTTTAATATGCAACACGGAAGGACGTTGCCTAAAAATTTAAATTAAATTTCTAAATAGGCCCACTCGTAACTTTCTTCGTTACGTAATTCTAAAAGCCAATAACCAGGACACATTTTTAGATTGTTGCCGTTTTTTTCCTAGGAATCAAAGGCATTCGTTTACCCATGAATAACCTTGCCGAAATATTTCAACAACCTCACACAATCCCATTATATTTCATTGGTCAAACATGAGAAAGATTAATTATTTTTATCGCCATCCTATTAACATCAATTGTAACCTTTCGTTAATAACGCTAATTTATGTGGAGAAGACAAGCAAAGTAGACTTTAAACAATTAGCATCAATCATGTACTTTTACTTTCAGTTGAATTTAATTTCCATCATATATTGTCTTTTAATTCGTTAATTTTACAACTTTTTGTTGTTTAAATTTTGTTAATTAATAATTAGCTGAAGTAAAACTAATTAAATAATTTTTATTATTGATTGAAAAAAACTCATGAATCTAATTTAATATCATACAATTTTTTATACGTAAAAGATGTAAACATCTGAAAATAATGGAAAATAACAAAATAATTGAAATAAATATTGAAAATAATCAATTATTATGAGATCTATTAATTGTTTTACAAAATTGAATATAAAACTATAAATGCAATTATTAAAAGTATTTTTTTCTCAGGTCTGGAAACCAGAGTTTCGTGTAGTTAAAGTGCCAACTTGGGAAAATGTAAATGTACCAGAATGGAAAGAAATTTGGATACCAGAATGGGTACCAGATCAAAGTCAACACGGATCGCAGGGTTATGATTATTCTCCGCCAGGATCTAACGCCGACGCGTCAGGTGGCGGTTATCATTATCCCAAACCGCAAGAACCATCAAAAAAGTTAGTGTGGAAAAAGTCATGGAAAAAAACTTTTAGAACGGAGAAGAAGCAAGGATGGCGCGAAGAGAAAAAATTAGAGTGGAAGCCCGAATGGAAGCAAGTGTGGAAGGTGCAGAAAACGAAAGTTTGGCTTGTAGATAAGAAGGTTGTGTGGAAAGAGGTGCCGACTCAAGTCTGGGAGACGCGAAAGAAGAAAGTCTGGACGACGCAACAGCAACAGGTCTGGGTCACGGAATGGAAGTCAATCTGGGTGCCCGTGCCGCAAAAGATGCAGGTCGCACGATGGAAGAAGATCCGTCGACCTGTGTGGGAGAAAGTCTGGGTTAGTCAGCAGGATCAGGGTTACGTATATTAGACCCAATAAGAATCATCAAAATATCTTCTACCTCTAGACTAAAAGAATCACATTCAGTTTGATTGATACATATTTTTTATTTGAAATTACGTAATTTATGTATTCAAAGTTTGAAACAGACAATAATAGTCAAAGTCTGATCGCTTTAGTAATATCGAAATGTAATTATGATACTTTATATCACAATTGTTTTAAATAATGCAACGAAATTGTTTAATAATTTTTTAATTTGATAACAAATATTATACATTTGTTTAAATATAATTAATTATTATGTTTTCATTTTAAAGATTATAATAAATAATCGCAGTCACGATAAAATAGCTAAATAAAGCTATAAGCAGTATGAAATTACTTGCTATGACTAATTTAAATGTAAACTCTAAATATTACTTAATTAGAAACATTTATGTTAATTTGATGGAGCAAGATTAATTGAATAATATAAAACTATTTACTCGGTTTGATAAATCGATCATAATGATGAGATAATGTTCATTACAGTACATTATCCATTATACAAAGTTCAACGTATTAGAAATTGAATTTAATTAATGTATTCATAACTTTGATTATTTAATTCAAATGATATATTAATTGCCAATAATTTGTTGGGAACATGTCAATAAAAGCAATCGTAAATCATTCCGTTATTAAATGTAACAAACGAAAAGTAGCTTAATCTATTTGCAAACTTCCGTCTATTATTATTTTTCTCATTATGAAAGAAAGATATATGTAACGGAATTTTGTAGATTTAGGTCACTAAACTTTAGATAAATAACTAATTTAAATTTGTTCAATATAGAATGTATTTGCTAAACCTTGAACAATGTAGTTGCATTATTTCACGTTTGAAAAAATCAAAAATGGTCACAAACTATTTTTGGTTTTTCGGAGAAAGTTTTGCGTAAGAGATGCCATAAAGAAATAGGTCAACTCAATTGGTCAGCGATTAGTTTCAAATTACTAATGTAAATATGTGTCCTTTTTTGGTACTATTAGTCGCAGACCAGTTGAGGTAACAAAGCAAGTGGAATCGACCAAAAATCAAACGGTCAACTTCACCTGAAATCAAATTGAACTGTGATTCTGGTTTATATTGAATTAAGAAAACTGTTGATTTTTAACGTGTTATTAATTTTGATCATTATTCAATGCGCATCTCTGAAATTATTAATTATAATGTATGCGCATTATCATCGTTATATAAATAGTTCATGCGAACATTGAGAGAAAGTACCATTCATTGTGAAGCTGCGTCTGATGGTGCATTTCATATTTCATTTCATTTTTTCGATGATCATGTATACTTTTTTTATTTTTTTATTTTATGGCGTGAACTTCACGCATTAAGACGTTTCAACGGAAACGAAGTTACCGAACTAAAGTGTTTCGTGACACTTTGTAGATACGTTGTATATTTGCTGATTCATATTCATGTCGCATACTGGTACTTTGTAATCCCGTATTCCGAATTTGTATAATTTTTCATACGTGATAGTTTCACTTTCATGCCCATTCATTATTTCGTCTTAAATTTGCATATACAATTTGTACATTCATTTACATACAAAAATTATAACAGTATCACTATTATTTCTTGTTGCATGTTTTTACATCTATTATTATAGTTTTACGATAGTCAGTTGAATGGTGCATTTGATAAAAGAAACAAATAACATCAAAGTGTTTGTATAAGTTGAGATGATTTAGTTGATAGAATATTTAGACGTAAGATTTGTCAATATGAAAAAAATGACTTGCAGGTTGTAAGTAGTGAAAGCTCATTCAAGAATAATGACAGATAAGTTCTCACGATAAAAGTGAAATTTCAATAACTATTTGTTTTGACGACTGCGAGTAATTTGTTAATTATTGTATTCTTACACACTTGTACAAAGTTTTTACGAATAAACTGCTGATTATTGTAATTACATAGATATGCTTGTGTTGATTTCATTACAATTGTTTAATCTTATACTTCTGAAATTGACGACATTTAGTTTTTATTAGCATTAAAACTTAATTTAATTAAATTATTATCGACTATCAGTATAAAAGTATAAATAATAATGAAATATAAACTGAAAGGCAAGATAAATAACTTAATAAAAATACCGTCGATTTTCAAAGACAGAATGGAAATCGAGTGCACTTTTCCACGATTAATCGTTGTGGCAAAAGAAAAACAAATAGAATCTGCAAATCGCAAAACTAACAGAAAAAGTAATGAACGATGATTTTCGCTTAAAGTGGTAAATAGTTTCGTCTTTCATCAATTTTATCTTTTGTGAAAACGATGTTGTAGAAAAAAGTCAAACAGCAGAATAACTTTTCGACAAAATATTATGAGAGAAGAAGAAACTTGTTCATACTTCAAAGTTGTAATTATTAATTAGAAATTGAAAATTTAAATTATTGCCTTTTCAGTGTAATTTTACAACAATTTTAGAACGTTCAATAATAAGCCTGCAGTAAAAGCGAAGCAGTTTTTGACAAAATTAAATTAACATACATATGTTGTTACATTCGATTCTCTCTTGAAATGAATTAACATCGTGAAATGTTTGATTTAAATAAAATTCCCTTAATTCAATTTCATTTTCACTTGAATCCGAATTTTTGCATATTCATGAAATGGTATTTATCAATACTAATTTTATACTTATACTTACTCATATTGCAACATTTTTTAATAAATAAAGTACTAAAGATGTACTTTATGTTATTTATTTCAACTACAATTGATTGAATATCTCTGCGAATATATCTATTAAACGATGATTTTTCTAAAATTAATGTTTTCTGTTACAAATATATATCAGAATCACTGAAGAATAAATAATAAGTACAAATTATTTATTTTTCATGGGACAATAAAAGTCAAGTTATGTGTCACTTCATACATCGATTTTCCATTGTGCGCTTACTATATTTATTTCACGTTGTCACTATGACGTTTTTCATTCACAGTAATTCATTAACAAAAAATTTCTCAATCGCTGCATCTTATTATCATTTGTAGGACTTTTTTCTTTAATTCAAGTGATTTTCATAACTTCATGTAAATTCGATAAACAACATGAAAAATGAACTTCGCCCTTCAAATGTAATTGGATCTTAAACTATCTTTCAACCAAGATATTATTGTGAAACTAAATCCCAGCATGTCTTTCTGAATATGCGGGAAAAGATATTAGTGGAATCAATATAGTCGTAGTGATCTTATAATTGTATCTTTATTTTTTTTTTCAACTGGTTATTTGCAATCTGCAATTTATATTTATTTTAAACGGCTTAGTATCAAATTATTGTTAAAAGCTTTTCCTTTGCGTCGAAAGATTTTATTTCTTTGAATCGGCGATACCTTCAATTAACGTAATGCATTTTTATATTGACTTATTCGATGCCTAGTATTTTATTATTTATTATTTAAACTAATATAGTTTCATTAATTAGTGAATTTATTCAGAGAAAAAAGCATAATAATAACAACATTGATTTTACACAAAACATATGTAATTCAATTTCTATTATTATGCAGGATGTCCCATTTTAAAGTAACACCTGTAATAACTTCGTAAATAAGTTTCTGAGGGAAAAAATTTATAGAATGAAAGTTTCTCAGTTTTATGAGGAAAATTCAGTGACACTATCAATTTGTTCACATAATATCAATTTCAAGGTCAAATAAAGGTCAATCGTTTTTTTAATAGGGACCCCTTTTTTAATGCAGATTCATATTCTACGCCGAAAAATAAACAATTTTTACTCGGCATATTAAAAAAAAAACTTGCCAAGTAAAAGGCTTAATTGATAAACCTTAATTTGCAATATAAAATATTATTTCGTTATAATTTATATTTATATTTAGATAAAAAATAATAATAATTCATAATAAATTCTTTGTATATTTTGTAATATATGATGCTATGTATAAATGAAAAAAACTGCCAGAAATTGTTTTAGATGGTGCTAAGAAGAAAACAGCATTCATCGACGCAGGAGTAGAAAACTTACAACGTTTCTACATTGCAACCTGCTGTGTTATTTTTCTACTATATTTTATTCATTGTATTATTAAGAGTAAACATTTTTACAATATTTATTTACACAAAATTATAATTTATAAAATCACATAATTTGTTTCAACTTTTAATTTGATTTTCATTTGCATATAGATTTCATTATCATCATTATTATATATTTATATATTAAATATTGGTTATAAGTGTAGCAATAGTAGTTATAAGTATAGCAATTATATTCCATTTAATTATTTATTATTAATCCAGTGTTTTTCAAAATGTAAATAAAATGTTTTAATATCATTTAAAAAAGTAAGTCATTTTGAAGTAATTAATTATTTATATTTTCATAATATAAACCTGCATATATAAAATCTAAGTTTTTGTATGATCATTGATTTGACATGAAAGAATAATGAATGAATAAGGGAAAGATAAAATTGAATAAAAGTTTAATAAAGATATCAAAAATGTATTGTATACTTGAACAAATGACTTATGATCATAATAAAATCAGAATCAAATTAGAAATAATTTTTAAGGCGCATGCACGTTAGTAAATGATGTAAAAATTGAGTAGTGGGAGAGGCGGCATTTTAACGCGGTAAGTTGAGTTGCGTTAAAGAGAATATTTCTTTTATCGAAACGTCAAACGTGAAATGACTATCGCACCATGAATATTGTTGAGTACTTCTTCCCATTATTGCTAAAATTTAATCTCAGTGAAAATTAAAAGTTCTGTTTTCAAAAACTATTCATAATGAAAGTAAGAAACATGACATTTAATTCTTTAAATAGTTTAAGTGATTTTAAGTGCGTGTTTATGATAGTGCCAAAGTTATTAAAGCAAAAATAGAAAAAATTTTTAGCAAAAATATAATACGAAATATTTTGCAAATTCCAGTTGAGGTCATATTATTTGAAAAGGAAATTTATTTGTTCCAGGGAACATTGTGTATTGTCTGTGCGTTAATAATTTTCTGCATTTTTGACAAATCAAATGGTTTATACGTGAAGACAAATTTGTTTAATCTCTATAAAAGAGTAAGTTGAAAATCAGTCATTTTATAGTTTAGTGTCTACTTGAATAAGGGAGTCAAATTATTCTTGTTGTTTTCACTTTTTCGAAAAATAGAATTTTGAAGTACAAAGGAAAGACCAACATCATTTACCGCAACATTTTGGACAAATTTTAAGCCAAATTAATAAAAGACCCTTTTGTAATGCTTTCACGGGTGAGTTTTATCTTTTTTCGAATTCGCTTATACATGCATTTTTTTAAATAATTTATTTTCTATTTAAAAAAATATTTTGTTGCATTAGGGTGCGGTCGGAAAAGAAGCATTCAAAGCAGTTCTCGAAATTTGGACAATAACAGAGGTCTATCTGCTATTAACAAGTTTTTCTTGCATGCAAACTTCAGAAATACAAGACCCAAATAGCAAAAGAAACAAAAAATATTTTGGAAATTTTTTGACTGTTGAGAATCTTTTAAATTTTAATGGTTTTTTGATTTGCTGTTGCTGAATGAATGAAAGAATAAAATAATGAATATATACTCAATCAATGTGCGTCATAAATAAGTCATGTGATATTATTCTTTGTATGATAATATGATTATTTTGTTGTAATAAAAATACTATAAGGTAATCAGAAATTAAATTATATTTTTACTTATTAAACATATGTTTGTTCCCAAGATCGAAAAAAAAAGAAATATAAAGATCTATTTATTGTTAATTTTGTATAAATCATTCAAATAAATTATCATCATGATTATAAAAAAATGAAGCTCTTCATAGTAGGAGTTCATATGTTCACCACTAGGGCTTCACACTTTTATAGCAATGTGATTATTATTGTTACAGATAGACTTTTATTTTTTATCTAATAGAAATGGTAATAGTAATAGTAAAATTAAATAATCATTGAATGATGCATAAAAAAGTCATGTAAACATTATAAATAGTTTATTCTTTTTGTACAATTATCAATCAATAATTTCGCAACAATGACGAGTCATTATTTTCGAAATTTTGCCAATACTACATCATCTTCGAACTCCAATATAGACAATAATCAAAATAATAAACACAATTAAAAATTAAATTATTGTATAAATTGCAATAAATTACAAATCAATACATACTACTGTAAATATATAAAAATAAGAAACAATGTAATTCACTAAATAATAATGTAATTTACTAAAGACAAACAATTTCTGAGTAAATTGAATTTTCGATCAGTCGTGCTTCTTAATATTGTTATTTTTATTATAAAAATGTTACTTTATCTGTCTCTTTTTATTAAGTGTTTTTTCATTATGTGACTGATAGAGAATTTCAAAATAAAGTAATAATAAAACATATTGCATATTATAATAATAATAAAACATATTGCATATTATAATAATAATAAAACATATTACATATCAAAACTGGAATCGAGGACGGACTATGATGATGATTATATTTTATTATCAAATCACGATACTTTGCTTTGTAGATCAATCGGAAATTAAATTAGATCTTCTCTTAATTAAATTTTTTACAAGTCCCAACTAAACAAGTGATGTTTCACCAACATATCTCGGACGCCATCTTTTAAAGGCTGCGATTGCTCCTTTTTCGAAGGTAATTCCCAATCACGACTCAAGTTAAATGCAAATTGACTAAGTATCCTTAGCTCGCATTTGATTTGTACCCAACCAGGGCTGTTTAGAAAACTCCATGGATGATACCTAAAAGTTGATCATATACAATTTTATTATTAAAAATAAAGCAAAAAAACAAAATATTTTGTATATTCGTAAAAATATTTATTCGTACCATTTATTGACAACTTCAACACAAGAGCATAAAACTTCCAGCCATAAATGCAGAACTTGTTCGTTCAATCCGAGACATATCAAAGATCGCAATTTAACATCCATTTGTGCATGTGCATTATCGTGGGTTAAATTTACAGATTGAACGCAACGATATAATAGCTGCAAACAGTTAATAATTGTTATAACGATTTTTAGATGAAATTAAATGTATAAATGTCAATATGATGACATGTTTTGCTTATTGTACTTTTACTTTAATACAGAAAAGTAAACATTTTTAAGTAATTAAAATATTGCTCTTATTAATGGTTTAATGATTTGAAATAAATTTTACAAAAAAAAAAACTCACTTCTTCAGAAGTCAACACTTTGCCATCTTCATCCAGCCTATAAGTTTTACAGAGTACTAATCTGCTGTACACAGAATTAAAATCTTTTTCAACCTCGCGATTTGCTGCTTCTTCGATAAAAAGCCACGGATGACACGGTCCACCTAAAAATGATGGTCGACGCATTCCATGTTCAAGCACTGCTTTTATTGCAGGACATAAAGTTCCCCGAACTAAGTCCGTAACTGCTTCACTCACTGCATCATCGCCAGCGCATGTGTACTGTTTGCTTCGTTCATCTAATAATTCAACGAACTTTGCAGGAAACCAGCCTGTTTTAAAAGAATGTATAAAATAAACTTTAAGATTTTGCGATAAAAATAAGTATTCAATGAAATTAAAATAAATTGATTCAAGACTTTTTTTTATCAAAAATGAAATAGTTTGTGTGATGTTTTAAATTAAAAAAATGGAAAAATAAGAATGGATCATTTTTAAAAATACCTCGAAGTCCATTGAGTTCACCAATCCAGCAATGTTCATCTTTCTGGCTTATTATCGTAATAATATCATTTTTTCGAAAGCCCAACTCATCATCATCATGTCTTTCGAAATCTAATGTATTAAAAAACATAATCCATTTACATTGCATAACATTAAATGCATAAAATAAGATGAAAATTAATTGTTATCACCTAACAATGCTTTTGCACGTCTTTTACGAATCCGAGAAACATTGATGTAATTGTCATGATCTTTTGCGTGACTTTCCATACTGTAATCCGCAACTAAAGAAACGTTACTATATTTTGGATCCAAATTGATAAAATGTCTCGCAACTTGAAGTATAGCTTCTCTTAGGTCGACTAAAATTTCTGTTATAAAAATTACAATATTTGTACTTAATTGAAACAATTTTCATTTTTAAAAGTAAATACTTCTTTATTTTCTATTTTTTTTTACTAACCAGTTTGTCGAATATTTTTAAATTTCGCGTCATCTTCATTTTCATAATTTCCAAATAAAAACGTATGCAATACTGATTTGCTGCGTTTCATCTGACGTCTGAAAACAATGTTAAATTCAAAATAATATTTATAAAACATTTGACTGAAATTATTAATAAAATGTAAATTTTCAATTTTGCGAACCTATTTAAATGCTGTTTTGGCAAATTTGAAATAGCGTCAGGGTTTCCTACTAAACCTCCCTGATCTGCCATTAAGTATGCCAAATGACGCCTTCGATGTGTCTCAACTAAAACATCTGTCAAAGAACCACTGACTTCCAATGAAACCTAAATATAAACAATTAAAATAAATATCCATAGTAAATAATTAAACTAATTAACAATTAAAACACAAACTAAAAGTACTAATTTGACAAAATAAGCTTATTCAACAAAATTATTCATACATTAAAAAGTTGATCGACATCGTCAATATCTCCAGGAATGTCTGAGAGTGCATTAAATATTTGGGCCGAATTTTCGAGTTGTTTTAATTCTGTCTCTGTAGAAAGAATAATTATCAAACTATAGAAAACGAAAGATGATGTTTAAACAAATATTTTTAACTTGTTCTCTAGAATTTCAAATGAACTTTTAGTTTCAACGTAATTCTAAACTAAATATAACATTAAGTTAAATAAAATATCAAGTAACCTTTAATTTTTAGCATTCCTAGTGTGACTTGAAATAAAACAATAGATCCATCAAACAAAAAAAGATCCCAGATACGTAATAAAATTTTCATATGTACGACGGACGCGAATAAAGTTAGAAACCAGTTCAACGATATTAAACTCAATTCGATGTCATGTTGAGTCAAAACTTGATCGATGTCAGGTAAAAAATTACCCACAAGGGTTCTCAATACTTTCTGGTCTGCTTGTATGCCTAAAATTAAATATAAAAAATGTGTTCTATCAGTTTAAAATATAAAAAATATTTAATTATTTGTATTTGCTTCAATAGAAATAATCAATAAACATTTTTATACCCAATAATGTAGAAGAATAATATGAAGCAGGTAACAAATCTTCTACAATAGTTGCCATTAGCCAAAATGCATCTTCCTCTTCTAATAATAATAAAAGAGAAGCTGCTATTGTCCCAGTGCCTTGACAATATCTTAAAATTGTTATAATTAAATATTAATTAAACTATTAAAAAATATAAGTTATATAATTTATTAATGTTTAATTTAATATTATAACAAATGACAAAATATCATAAAAATGAATCCAGTTAAAAAACATTAGTTTCTCACCCAATATCGGGATACAACCACGCAATTCCTCGCATAACTCGTCTTAAACGTGGGATGCCTGTGCTATGTAAATGACTGAAACATGCATTTGCAGGCATAGTTCTTAGCAAATCTTTTTCAATTTGTTTGCTTGTCATTAGAGCATCGTTACTCGAGGCTTTTACTATATCTTGATACGATGTTTCCGATGAAATTTTTTTTTGCAAAGCACCTAAAGGGCAATTGAATAAAATCAATATCCTGCAGATTAATGACGCTAAACAAGATTATATAAATTTAATACTTTATAATATTTCTTTAACAAATATATTATGTCTTTTGTTCTAGATTATATATTAAAAAATTTTGCCATTTTAAAATTAATTTTGTTCATTTATATAATGCAAGTAAAAAAGATAAGAATAAAATATTCAGTTGAACATTTTATCGTTAAATTTATTTTTGGTATCTAAAACTAATTATGTATAATTATTTGTTGTTTTCTTGCGAATTCATTATACAATCATGTAATGTAACAATTTATAAATTTTATCTAACAATATTATTTTATGTACACTTTATTCAAATTTAAAAATTTGTAATTTTAATATTATTTATAATAAGTTAATATTTAACAAACCAAAATATAAGGAAAAAAGATTATTTATAAATGAATAATTTTGTTACCAGACATTCTCATCCAAATCTGTGGACGTAATGAATGTGGTATTCCCTGTCGGACCATTTCTCTTAATTTGTCAGTCCGAGGTAGACGTTGGTCTATATGTTGCCAAGATACTTCTGACACTTCTTTATTATGACTGAATTCCAGTAAAGTAACCCATTGTAAACTAAAAAAATATGTAAATTACGCTAAATTTATTAGCACTAAAACATTATTTTTTTAATAATTACATAATTTAATTAAAAGATACTCTAATACTTGTTTGTTATTATTTAATACATAACAGTAAACAAACATATTATCAACAGACTACATTTAATAAAGAAAAACATGTACCGATGTCGTGGTTCTTCTACGAAGGGTACTCCCAATAGCTTTTTTGAACTTTGTTCTGGACCATCTTCTTCTTCCACTCGAAATCCAAATTCGTCAAACCTGAATTTTGTTTATAAACTTTTGATATTATAATTATTATACATTAACATTTTGTTATTATTCTTTGTTGGTTTTGTTCTATTAATTAATTTTAAAACTGTGTCAAGAAAACTGCAAAATTTACCTATACTCAGGTTGAGAATTGGGATCATCCGGTTGATTAAGTTTTGCTAGAATATCTTGAGGCCACATTGAAGGAGTTAAAGCAGAAAATGGACCACCTGGTGCAGGTGACAAAATTTCGTCTGTCAAACCTGCTCCATCTAATTCACATTCATCGTCTGTTGCAGCTGTTTCTAATTTCTAAAAAAAAGTCGTTATATTAATTAACTAATATAATAATAATATGATTAACACGTAAGTATCAGCATTCAAAATTATTTCTATATTTTATCTAAAAACTAAATAAATGAATTTAAATGGTAAATTATTTAAGTTTTTGTGATAATTATGCAGGACGTAATAAAAATATTGTTTATTGTGTTTCTAAACATGAATTATATCTGTCAATTGAAAAATAACAAAAAGTGTAATTTAACTGAAAACCCATATTTACATCATGATCTCCTTTTCCAATGTATCCTTCGTGGTCCCTCAAGTAAAAAAGTGACTTTGCATAGTCCATACTTAATCCCTTAAGTTTGAAACAAAACAAAAAAAATAATAAAATAATCCGTTCGATTTCACTTTTAGTAAGATATTAGTACTCTCAATGAAGAATAATAAGAATTGAAAACAACATATTCCGCAGCATATTGATTTGTGTTAATTATACGTTGTTAATTAAAACAAATAATACATTGAAAGTTACAACTTATGGTTCACTCATTTGATTTGACGTTTTGTTTAATTAATGCAACAGAGCTTTCTGTCATAGATTGTTTGTCGCTGCTGCAAACACATTTTTTGACGTGCGAAAGCAGACACAAGCGCCCCGTGCAAAACTATACACTCATATACACTGTGACGTCATCAGCGACATCTTGAAACGTGGGGATGTCAAGACTGGCGTTGATGTGAATCGGACATTTTTCATGAAAACTTCACTTTAACACACGTGCGGAAGCAGCTTTTGCTCCTCCTGTTATTGAGTATTATATTTGTTTAGTTTTTGTTTATTTCAATAATCCATATTTTATAAACAAAAATGGCGAAATTTTGTTTAAGTAAGTATTCATTAATTGTTTAATTTCTTAATTTATACTTTTATATAGAAAACATTATATGAAATAAATGTATTTTTACTTTTTGTTGTGTTAATGAAGGTTATGTTGATATTTTGATCTATTGTTGATTTATCAATAAATAATTTGTTATACCAATTGTTGAATTTGTATGTATACTTTTTTATTTAAAATATAAAATATTAAATTAAATAAGTATATCAATTTAAGGAAGAAATATTTAAGAAATGCATAATTTATATTTTTTCGTAAAATTTTACTTTGAAGAAGTCAAATAAACTAGAAATATGAAATAGTTTCTTTAATTATTTAATAACTTATTAAATAAACTTTGACTTATTTTAGAAAAACCTAGCAAGCGTATGTCTGCTCGTAAACGTTACAAAATTGAGAAGAAAGTACGTGAACATAATCGAAAAAAGAGGAAACAAGCTAAATTAAGCGAAAAGAAAAGTGAGTTATCAAACTAAGTTTTAAATCCAATTTATAAGTATTTCATTAACAAATGAATTCATTATAAATTATTTAAATAATTTTAGAAAAACAGAAACCAATAGTAGTTCCGAATGAATGTCCTTTCAAAGAAGAGATATTGCGAGAAGCACAAGTTGCAAAGCAACAGAAAGAAGAGGAAATAAAGTTACGTCGAGAAGAAGCAAAGCAGCGCAAAAAAGAGAAGAAAGAAGCTAAGAAACTTGGAGAAGAAACGAATGACAAAGTTGAAAGTGAGACAAAAGTAAAGAGTGATTTATCTTTACCTTTAGCTTCTGAAAGTAAAGATTCTCGAGGACTTCTTTCAAAGATTCCAAAATCTCGAAATGTAAATAATAACGGACAATTAAATCAGACAGATTGTAAAAAAGCTCTGGATTCAGCTACTATTGTCCTTGAAGTATTAGATGCACGAGATCCAATTGGAACAAGATGTTTGCAGGTAAAATTTATTTAATTTTAATTTCTATAAAAGTTATATATTTAAAAAAAATTTAACTATACATATTTAATATTGATAGTTTAAGTTATATTAGTTGTATTTTTTAGGTTGAAGAAACAGTTTTAAAAAAGAACAAAAAATTAATTATAATTTTAAACAAAGCAGATTTGGTACCAAAAGAAAATCTGGAAAATTGGCTGACATATTTTCGTAAAAGTTTTCCAACGATACCATTCAGATCCATAACGTATAAAGAACAACAAAAAGTAAAATCAAAAAGTAAAAAGACGCCACATAATGATAATGAAGATAAAGTTAGTGGAAATAACATTGGAAAAGAGTTATTGTTTTCGATGTTGAACAATTATTGTAAAAATAACGAAATTAAAAAAAGTATCACTGTGAGTGTTGTTGGATTACCAAATGTTGGGAAATCAAGTTTAATTAATTCGTTAAAAAAGAATAAAGTATGCGACGTAGGATCAAAACCTGGTAAAATATTTGTCGTAAAATAATGTATAAAATATTTGTTTTGTTGAATGGTTTATTGAAATATAATACTTTTTGCAGGAATCACAAAAAGCATACAAATTGTTCAAGTAAATCCAAAAATCAAATTATTAGATTCTCCAGGAATTGTGTTTGATGAGTTGAAAAATGAAGATTATACTCCGAATATTATTTTAAAAAATGTCGTTCCGCCAGAAATGATTAAAGACTATTTCAATCCTGTAACGGAAATCTTGAAAACTATGGGGAATGATTTATTAAAGGAAGTGTACGACGTTTTTAATTTTAACACGAATGAGGAATTTTTCGAAAATTTTGCCAGAAGATATGGACGGTTCAAGAAAGATGCTATACCTGATATTGCAGCGGCTGCACGTATGATTTTAAATGATTGGAATACAGGAAAAATCAAATATCATACAGTACCACCGAAACAAAATTTGAGCAAAATAACTGCAGAAGTTATAAATGAAATGGCTAAAGATTTTGAATTGGAATCTTTAGTTGATAAGGAAAAAGAAATTTTAAATGCTATTGCAAAACTTAGTAAAGATGAAAAAATAAAATCTGTTGTATTAAAAAATTCTGGATCAGTTAGAGCTACTATTTTAAATGAACAAGAAAAAACTACGGTAAGTGTATTTGAAACAAACATTAATGATTCATACCTTACGTATTTATGCAATTTTTCTAATATTTGATATTCTTAACAGAAACAAAATCCCAAAAAGAGGAAAATGGAAACTAACCCAGTGGATACAGATGATAAATCTAAAACTAGTCCCAAAAAAGGAAAGAAAGGTACATTTTAGATTTAAATAATGTTTTACAAATTGGTGCATTTTTTTTATAAATTATTGATTTAATTATATTTTTGATTTTGCAGCTCTACAGAAAGCAGTTAAAAAACCAGTTGTAAAATCAGACTCTGATGATTATTGTTTTGAAACAGATTTTATGGCTTAAGTGTATAAAATACTTATTGTAATAACTTTTTTGTTAAAATCTCGTTTTTAATAAAAAAAAAATATATATATATATAAAAATGAAACCACTCGTTAATGATATTTATGATTCCTATAATGAGGAAGTATGGGCAATAATAAATAAAATTATAATCAAAAATGAAACATATATCGATATTCAAAGATTTCACAGTCAATTTTTATATACGTCAACTTATCATTAAATATATCTTTAAAAAAACAGAAAACATTAACTTTTACTTGTATTACATTTAACTCGTCGACAAATTTTTTGGTCTCGACTTAAATAACAATTTCTTGTTTATAATTGCTTGAACTTTATATTCGACGTTATAATAAGCATCTTCATCGTTGCATTGTTGTTTTATCAAAACAGCCATTGGTTTGTCCATTTTCATTTCCTTTCCATGTAAAACATGATTTCCAATAATCATAACAGGAGTTCCACATTTCAAATAATATATGTCTCCTACGTATTTAGTAGTAGATAACTCGGCTTCATTAATTAACAATTCTCCATGTAATTCAATAATGGCCCATTCGCAGACACCGTCTTCACTAAAATAAATGTAATTTTAAGTAAACATTTAAAAATCGAAATATTAAAATACTAAAAGAAAACGCGTTTTATATAATTTCATCTAAATCGTATCTTACATTATTCATTATTGTTTAAATAATTGTTTTCCAATTTTTACTTTATTTTTTGTAATTAAACGAAAATTCAATTTTGTAATCGTTTATTTAAAATATTAAAGAATAACATTTTTGAGGTTAAATCAAAATATATACAAATTAATTAATAATAAATAACAAAAAACTTGTATCTTTTAATAAACAAAAAACTTGACAAAAACAACAATAAACTTAAACATACAATATTTATAAACAATAAAAAATACTAACTTCTTTAGTGGGACAATCATCTTAAATATAAACAACTAAATTACTTCGCGGGCTTTTGCTAAAACGAAGTTAAACTGCGGTATCTTTTCAAATCTCATGATTACGGTCGTATTCTGTAGGTGGCACATTTGACACGAATTCTCGCGTTTTCTATACGATCAAATCTATGTAGAATCACGCCATTAATGCCGCGTATGCAACGCTCGACACTGATGCAATGGCGTCTTCCATCGAAGGAACGAATTGGGGCCGAACGGGCGACCTTTAAAATGTAAAGAGCCGGCCAGGCACAATTTTCATAATAAACAATTTCGTCAAAATTACGTCACTGGATAATGTGACGACGCTGTAGTCAAATTTCCAAGCGAAGATTCGTTAATTTGTTTCGTCGTTGCCTTTTTTTCCCTCTTCATCTTTCGTCAAGGTTCGTATACGACCGTCGTTCGAGCTGATCAATAACAAAGCTAGCAATCAGTTCAATCAATTTTGTTCATTCGATTTTGGTTTGTTTCAGGACAAAAAGGCTTCAGGATGTCGAAACGACCGGCGGACAGTACCGATTCGGCCTCGCAGCCGCCGATCAAAAAGGTCCAGTTTGAGCCGATCTTGATCGGCCCAATCTCGACACTTGAAGAAATGGACATGAAGGTTCTTCAATTCCAGAATAAAAAACTCGCGCAGGTATACCCAAGTTTCGTTTACTATTCATTCGAGGAAAAAAGAAATATGAACAGATTTTGTTTCTTTTTTTCATTTATTTACTTAACTATTACCTTTAGTCCTAAAAGTTAAGAGTTAATTTAATAAATAATTCATTGATGTTATACTTTATGAGAATTCAATGAATTAATTGTGTTATTATTAAATTTAGTTTATTTCTAAGTTGACATTGAAATAGATAAAATAAAAATATCAAACAAACGAAAAAACAGTAAATTAATCAAAAATACAATTACAATAATAAATACCAAAATGAGTAAAAAATGACAACAATCCGACAAGTTAACACAAATAAAAATCATGTTTGTACGAGTTGATACATTGATTTTTTTAATATATACCTAATATGTAATAGTTAAATATAAATTAAATTTGTATTGATTTTTAAATTAAATGCACTTTTTCAAATAAAATTAAATAGATCGATGAAGTTACTTTTCCTTGTTATTATTTGTTTTAATATATTTCAATTGTTGATTAAATTGATAATTCAGCGATTGGAACAACGACATCGAATGGAAGCTGAGCTGCGTCAGCGAATAGAGCAATTGGAAAAACGGCAAACTCAAGACGATGCTGTGTTAAATGTTGTAAATCGTTATTGGAATCAATTAAATGAAGACATAAGAGTATTACTTCAAAGATTTGATGCAGAAACAGCTGATGAATCCGAAAACAAAAGTAATTTTCAATATAATATAAAAATTATGTGATTTAAATAATAAAAAATGCTTTATTTTTTATTTATATTCATTTATTTATTTAGATGAAAGTGAAGCAACAACATCGTTTCTCATGCAACTTTCCTCCTGGGACAAAGAAGAGTTAGATGATAAATTAGCAAATCGTGTTCAAGTTTCAAAACGTGCAGTTTCTAAAGTTGTACAAGCATTCGATCGACTGTCACAAAGAAATGAAAAAATAACTATGGCATTAAAAGGAAAATTTGAAGGAGGTATACTATTTTTTTTATCATTCAATTGAAAACATTAGTTGATTAAATAAATTGAATTAAATCGAATTTCAGAAACTGATCGAATTTTACACGAGAGATGTGTTATATTGTTTTGATTATTTGTTTACCGTTAATATGTATATAATTAAATAAATGTTGATTGTAGAAGAAGTACCGAACATAGATGAAGTGGTTAGAAAAGCAAATGCTGATTTGCAAATGGAGAACAGAAATTTGGTAGCTTCAAATATTCAACTACATGAAAAATATCATACTATATCGTTGAAGGTGGGTAAATGTTTTAAAGTGAATGTTTACTTGAGTGTAATATAAAGCGACGAGTTTAATCTAAATCAATTTGGTGTATTTATTTAATGTAATTTTAGATGTCCGAATTGCAAGATACAATAACTGGCAAAGACACATTAGCTGCTGAGTTGAGAAATCAAGTTGACGATTTGCAATATGAATTAAATAAAGTGCGAGCGCGAAATGATAAGTTGGAACATCATTTAGGAGAGGCAATAGAAAAATTGAAGGCTTTTCAACAAATACATGGAACCGATGAAAAAGGATCGAATAAACCAAACACTCTTGTTGCATCTAGTGTTTCTCAAACAAAAGTAACAATATGAAGAAACAATTTTTTAATATTAACAAAAATAATTATTATATAAATAAATAAAAAACATCTTTTCATAATTTATCTTAACAATTAACATGTGCTTTTTAGCTTGATGATTTACAAAGAGAACTAGAAGAAACTCGGGAACTGGCGAATAATAGATTACAAGAACTCGATAAACTTCATCAACAACATCGTGATGCTTTAAAGGAGGTTGAAAAATTAAAGATGGATGTAAGATTTTACTTATTTGCTACATGTTTTAATAATCTTTATAAAAACATACAAGTTGATTTGTAAACAATATTGAATATTAATAATTTTGTCCACTAGATTCGTCAGTTACCAGAATCTGTGATCGTAGAAACAACAGAATACAAGTGTTTGCAGTCACAATTTTCTGTATTGTATAACGAGTCAATGCAGCTGAAAACGCAATTAGATGAAGCTAGACAACAGTTGCAGTCTAGTAAAAATGCCCATTTACGTCACATTGAAATGATGGAGGTAATTTTAGTATTTCTTGTATTTTACATTAATGTGCCTACATTTACATTATTTTTAAAAATAAAAATTGTAACTCTCTTTTTTGTAGAGTGAAGAATTAATGGCACAGAAAAAGTTACGTGGTGAATGTATTCAATTGGAAGATGTTCTCGCTCAGTTGAGAAAAGAGTATGAAATGTTGCGAATTGAATTCGAACAAAATTTGGCGGCTAATGAACAAACCGGACCAATAAACAGAGAAATGAGACATTTAATAACGTCTTTACAGAATCATAATAATCAATTAAAAGGAGAAGTGCAGAGATATAAGCGTAAATATAAAGAAGCATCCGCCGAAATACCACGAGTAAGTTAAACCAATACATTGATTAATACAATAAAAACAAAAAAATATTTTTTTAACAACACAATACACCATGAAAAATTTATTTCAGTTGAAGAAAGAAATACAAGAACTGACAACAAAATTAGGGCAACAAATGGCACAAGAAAACAAGGAAGGAAATAATTCCGACGGAAGTGGTAAAGAGGAAGACACATCGAATTCTCTGCCAGGTTCTACACAGGTATAAACACATTTTTCAATTTATTCATAATATTCATATAAACTTTTTTTAAAAGCATGTACGTACGTCATTTAATATTACAAACCTGAAATCTTTTAATATATAATATGTATAAAGTATATTTTAACTTATTTTTAGATTAAAGAAGAAAGTGGTGTGAGTGTGAAAAGAGAAGGAGAAGAGGAAGTAGAGACAATTGAAGTGGGCGAGGGAGAAAATAAAGTTAATACAGATGGTACAGTCAATTGCCAAGCAGTGAAAAAAGAAAAGGACATCAAGAGAGAGAAAGATAGTAAAAAAGAAGCTATAAAAACTGAACACCGTGATCCTGCACATCGCACAAAGGACGCGAAAAATGCAGAACCGGAATACGTTAGAGAACTTAGAGCACAGCTAAAGTAATTAATAAAAATGAATATTTATATCAAGTATAATATGTCAACATTATAGCACATGCTTAATTTTTAATAATAAT
This sequence comes from Gryon sp. ZL-2020, assembly GCA_022817425.1. Taxonomy (NCBI): domain Eukaryota; kingdom Metazoa; phylum Arthropoda; class Insecta; order Hymenoptera; family Scelionidae; genus Gryon; species Gryon sp. ZL-2020. The sequence continues at coordinate 35,629 of JABFPJ010000058.1, read as the reverse complement.
TTAATATTTTTTTAATTTTTGTATTTAAAGAAAAGCGGTGAACGAATCGAAGGAAATGAAATTACTTCTTGACATGTATAAAGGCGTTGGCAAAGAACAAAGAGACAAAGTTATGTTAATGGCTGCAGAAAGAAAAATACGAGCAGAAGTTGAAGAATTAAGACAGCAGCTAAAAAAGTTACAGGTAAACTATAATTAACAACATCTTTCATATATCTTATTATTGTTATATATATAATAACATTTGCATTAAAATACTATTTGTACATGTATATAAGTAAACATACAATTAATAAAAACATGCAAATTCTTCATCATCTATTAAACACCACAACACCCAAGGGACATTATCAACAGCGGTAGTTGAAAATTTATTTGTAAGGCTGCTTTATTGCAGGAAAGTAAACGAGAAGAGAGAAAAAAATTGGCGGATGAAGATGCGCAAATTAAGATTAAAAAGCTGGAAGAACAGGCTTATGCTCTGCAAAGACAAGTTGCATCTCAAAAGCAGGTGGGTTGAACTTGATATTATAACAATTAACTAAAAAACTAATAATCACTAACAGAATATTATTAATTTGTTTCTAATTAATTGGATTTGAATGCTGATTTTTTAACTTTCAAGTCACATAAATGTTATTTTTGGTAAAAGAATGATTTTGAGATATTAAATACATTTTAATATAAGGGATGCATTTAACTCACATTTAAAACTTAATCATGCATTGCACTAAATATAACTAAACATCTACATTAAAAGAAAATATCTTAAGACAATTTAAAGTTCACATTAAAGCATGTTATAACTAACACTCATCAAAAAACATCAAACAAACAAGTGGAATATGAATAAATGTGTGAAAACTTGAACGGGAGTGTAACACTGAACAGAGTTATACTTGGTTCCAGGAGGAAGAAGCGTTGCTGAATGAAATGGAAGTGACTGGTCAAGCGTTTGAAGACATGCAGGAACAAAATTCCCGACTGATTCAGCAACTTCGCGAAAAGGATGATGCAAACTTTAAACTTATGACTGAACGAATTAAGAGCAATCAATTACACAAATTAGCGCGCGAAGAAAAAGATGTGCTAAAAGAACAAGTTTCAACTCTTACAACTCAAGTTGAAGCGGCAAATGTTGTTGTTCGTAAACTCGAAGAAAAGGAACGTTTACTACAAAACTCGTTGGCTACTGTCGAAAAAGAATTGGCATTAAGACAACAGGCAATGGAGATGCATAAAAGAAAAGCTATTGAAAGTGCACAGTCTGCAGCAGATTTGAAACTTCATTTAGGTGAAATATCATTGTTGATTTGAGGATTATTTAACATAACTGATTTACATCAATCTAATTTATTTTGCTTATTTATTATAGAAAAATATCATTCTCAAATGAAGGAAGCTCAACAAGTGGTTGCCGAAAAGACAAGTTCCTTAGAGGCAGAAGCTTATAAAACAAAGAGATTACAGGTAATTAAACTTTATATTAACTGTTAAGAATAATGGATATTCATAAATAATGATTGATAAATGATCATTTTTAGATCATTATTTATGCGTAGTTTATCATTAGTTTTACATTTATTTATTATTAATAATGCTCTTAAAATTATCTTTCAAATGATTGATTGCAGGAAGAGATAGCACAACTTCGTAGAAAAGTCGAACGAATGAAGAAGATCGAACTTGCGGAAACTCTTGACGAAGTAATGGCTGAAGAACTGCGTGAATACAAGGAAACATTAACATGTCCTTCTTGTAAAGTTAAACGAAAGGATGCTGTATTGACTAAGTGCTTCCATGTGTTCTGCTGGGACTGCCTGCGAACGCGCTACGAAACGCGCCAACGCAAATGTCCGAAATGTAATTGCGCCTTTGGAGCAAACGACTATCATCGACTTTATTTATCCACTTGAAGGAGGCGTTACTAATTTACTTCACAATCAACGCTTTTCTTTTTTTCGTTATTTTTTTTCAATCGCTACATTTCCTTCTTTTAATATTTTTTTTTATTTTGTCATTAATTAAATTATCATTATAAGTAAAAGGGCGAATGTTTACACTACTGCAAATCTAAAAAAGTATAATAATATATATTTTGAAAAAAGGTACATTGTTATTTTGGAATGTTGATTAAAAATTCTTTTTTTTTAGTTGTTTCTATTTAAATTTGCGTTAGTGTAAATTATTTTCAGTGGAAAATGGACGTTGTAAATAAGCGATAAATAAGTTTAAGATTTTCTTTAAATGTTAACTGCGTTTAAAATTTTCGTTAGCGATGTCGCACAGATCATAGAGAAAAAATGAATATATAATTAAACAAAAATGAAAACCTTTTGTAGAAAGCAGTTTTCTCTTTTTTTATTATTTATACGAAACATATAGTTTGTAAAAAAATGCAATTAGCATTTTGAAACTGTTTCGTATGTATATTTTTCGTTTGTAATTTATTTGAAATTACTTTCAGTTTTATCGATGATTGATTGCAATCGACTTTTTTTTCTTTTGATATAAAAGAAATTAAAAGAGTTTGTAAACTACTTCTAGTATTTGAATTAAAATAAAAACCTTTCTTTTAGAAGTATGAGATTGTTGTGTTGGATGATGGGAACGTTATTAATTTGTATATTTAATGAGTGTACATTTGTTTTCAAGCGGCAGAGTGCAAAATTGTACAAATGTCGATTTATTTAACTTTAAGTATTCTAACTAAAAGGGAAAAACGGTTTGGTTCATTTACTAGCACTGGATACACAATTTGACCTGTAACAACTTGCTCCTTATTACATTCCCGAACAGTCATTAGTGGTCGACTATTTAACAAATAAAATTCTTTAGCTTCCAAGTAAGCATTTACTTCTTTTGTATATAATCTCTGTGATGCCTGAAACTACTGCCACAGCGGGAAACATACTCTCCATCTCCGAACACTTTGTGAACTTTATCGTATATCTCTGCAACACTATTTGTCAAATCCGCAAGTTATTTCGACATCATTATTTCCCTCAAACGTATAAACGTTCTCAATTTTTCAATTCTAATATTGGTCCCAGTAATCTTGATTTTTCTATCTAGTATCCGTGCCATTTTCAAACCATTTTCAAACCTTTCAAGTTAAATATCAGATAGTTTATAATTTCTGCGTATAGAATTATTCCGTCAGTTGAGTAGTCGTATCTTTGATCCTCGTAATTGTAACCATCGTGACCCTGCTTTATATGGAAGTGAGAAATAGTGGCGAAGTCAGAATAATTTTTTAACATCATCTTCGATGTATTGGACACAATTCTAATACCCAGCCGCAGGTAAGACTGAAAATCCTTGATTGCTGTATGTCGTCATTTTTTGCTCAACTAACTGAGCGTTTTTTGAACCAGGAGTGTCAACTTTATGTTTACTCTGTTTATTTACATTGTCCTTATCACCCATGGAAATTATTTTGAAGTGATTGATACTGAATCTTACTTCCAGTATGCTGACTCAGTGGATAAGGCTGTCAGATTTGCATTCAGGAGGCAGTGGGTTCGATTTCCACTACTGGCCACTTTAATGAAGTTTTCGTGGTTCTCTGGTCACTAAGCAAATTGCTGGAGAGTGCTAATTAAAGTGGAGCCACGAATCGCAAAATTTAGGTCAATGATTTTTATCAAAAACTATCTGTTCGTATATGCTTACATGTCTAATGTTATTATTGTTCGCTCCGTTACGCAGAAGTCGTTAGAATGAGTGTAATGTGTTTACATCTAAATTTGTAAATTTCCCTTTGCATCTGACTTTTAGTCAGGTATTTCCGAAACCTTTCTCATTTTTGGGATTTCTGTAACCTCTTTGTTTTCTTTATAATTTTTTGGATCAGTTTTCTGTTCATCTTTTTTTAATTCTCTCTGCATTTTTTCTAGCGAACAATTCTCATCATACTTTAATGTGAAAATTTCCCTTTAATTTTAATTAATCAATTAGTTACATAAACAAAAATATAATCGAAACAACTTATCGTCAAAGATATTGTAATTTGTTTATTTCTCCATCATTTTAGTATTTTATGAAGATAACCAAATCAGAAACCTACTTTTAGAGAAAAAAAAAATATGCAAATTAAATGATGCAAAAGTTCTTGTGCTTTAGTGAAATTCAAAAGATTGTAAAATTGTCAACCACCCATTCACACTTTTTCTATTAATATTAAAATTATAGTAAACATATTAAATTATGTGTCTTTCATCCAAGTCCCATTTTCTCACCTAATATTGATTTTTTAAAAATTACAAAATGTAATTTTGATGTAGTTTATTAATTATATATACATGTGTATAATTACCTCTGAATTATATTATACACACTTTTATTTTAATCATTTTTACAATACAAATTATTAATGAAAATTATAAAGTTTGCATTTATTTTTAAATAATTTGTTTTCATACAAAAATATATTATTTTTGAATGATTAATTAACTTACGAATATTGCAATTTTCAATGTACATATAAACGCGCTTTAATGATTTTGTTGTGTTGTTATGTTTGCGGAATACGGTATAACCTCAAAAACAATAATAAAACGACGTTTTAGTAGCTGTTCAATAGATTATTAATTATGGCATCTGGTTTGGAGAGTTACGTGAATCGTATCCTTTTTAAATAATTAAACTTAAGTTAACTTTAATAGATTTTATTGATTATTTATATTTCTTTTAACTAACTTAGATACTGTTTCCATAATCACGTCGGATGGCCGCAATTTTATCGTAAGTATGCAAAAAATACAAAGCAATATACGAAAAAGAATAAATATAGTCAAGTTGAAGTGAATAAACCAGCGTATGAAACATTATCGATTAAACAATTTTCAGGGAACGCTCAAAGGTTTCGATCAAACGATAAACTTGATACTTGATGAATCGCATGAGCGTGTTTATAGTACAACGCAAGGAGTGGAGCAGGTTGTATTAGGATTGCATATAATTCGAGGAGATAATGTGTAAGTTAATTTAAAATAATTACAAATAAAAAAAATAAAAAAATTGTGTTATAAATAAACGATTAGTTATTATATTTTTAAAATATAATTAATACCTTCGTTTATTTAGAAATACAAAAACTTCAGTTATGTAAATTTGTATTTCTTCTTCTCTTGTTATACAATTAAAAAAAATTTGATTAAGAAAAATATGAAGTTATTAAGTATAAAAGTATGAAGTTCGACAAGTTAAATATTAAAAATTATGATTTTTATTTACTATAAGGGAGATTTAGGTTTGTTTTTAAATACAATGTAATATATTGTTGCAGTGTAATAGTCGGAGAATTGGATGAAGAATTGGATGCCACAGTAGACTTATCCAAAATAAGGGCAGACCCGTTAAGTTCTGTAATTCATTAGTTTAATAAATGTACATTTATCATTCAGATCCAAAAATCGGTACTTCTTTTAAAATAAAAATGCAAAGTTGTTAATATTTTTTTATTTTTTTTTTTTTTTTTTTTTTAAAACAAGTTTATTTTAACATGTCATAAATGACAGTTTTATCGCGTTTTAAAAAATATATTTGCATTTCTACAAAATATATTCGTGTTTAACAATATTGCGCATCATTAGTTGACAACTTTGTTTTCATTTTTTTGTTACATTTTGTATTGTAAAAACATTTTTTTAGATTTAATAAAAATGTAACGAATATATTTTGTATTTTAGTCGGTACAAAAAAATCGAAGACGTATATACATGGAAGACAAACTGAAAAGTACAATCATAAAAATAATGTTAAATTTAGTTTTTTTGTACAATGTAGTTCTTAACAATACAATTGAAATATGATAACAAAAATTATGATTTTTAATTATAACTAATTAAATAATTTACATCCCATAAATAATGCTTTACATTACAAATTAAACAAATATCATATCCAAATGTCGCATTATAAAATTATAAATTGTTTTTTTTTCTATTTATACTTGCCATAACATCAAGTTACGGAAGAATACTTGATTTAATTTTTGAAAACTACTTAATGAATTAAAATAATAAAAGTAATAACACTTGCTATAAATAGTTAAATAACGCATTAATAATGTAAAAACGTTGTATGAAAATATATTTTTAAGTAAAATAAAATATTAAAGTAAACATTTATTATTCATTATTTTAAACAAGCTGTTTGAGTGATAATTATTTTTAGTTGTATATATATATATATATATATACTCAACGTTCTTTTAGACTGGTTATGATGATTTTCTCTGCCGCAGCAGTAATAGATTACAAAGTATTAAAAAATTGTAAAATATGTTACAAAAAATAATAATGAGTACATCTTCGTCTCTTTCGTCTTATTTAATGTATGCGGGACTTCATGAACTAAGAGCAGTTCACTTTGATCATTTAACAACTGACTGTTTGAAAATGCGTCAGAAGAAGTCAAAAATACAACAGAAATTTTAAGATGAAGACAAAATATTGAGTGCTATTTATAATGTCTACATTAGCAGTTAGGATTGCTGTTCTTGTTTGGGGTAAAAATTATTGCAGACATTTCCTCTAGTTCTCTCTAATTTGAGGAATGTTCCTTTATATTACACAGAGTATGATGTATTTAGAACTAAAGTAACAATGAAGATTTATGAGTACTATAGTAATGTTAATACTATAGTATAACTTCAAAATGTTTTTAATGTTCCATTGGTATTACTTCTTTCTTGAATATTGCTATTTTTTAACTTGCCCATTACTGAGTCACCATTAAATTAAGTTCATAACACAGAAAGTCATAAAGAAGGAAATTGTTTTAAAGATTTAAGATGCAGTCGATGGCTTTTGCTAGTATTTGGCTTCTTGAACATAAGAGTACAGTTGTTTATCCATCTCTTGAGATTATCGTAAACTAGCTTCATATATGGGACATATTAGATAGTTCTTTTGCTTTAGCAATCTGAAACTTTAAATTTTCAGAAACTATTAAAATGCTACAGGAAATGTTAGGTGACTTCATTGACAATGAATTTTTAGTGTGTGTAATAAGTGAATTTCTTCGATTTTGATAATTATAATTCTCAAATGACAATTGAGATTTAATTTTCAGGAATTCAAAAATGTAAAAAATATCTCACATGTAAAGTTGAATTACAAAGATGAAATTTATTTTGATCTCTATTCATTTATACTGCGGCAGCCAACTTCATAAAACTTGTCACTTATCCGATAAGATTCATCAACAACAAAATTGAAACAATAAATGTAATCACAAAATCTTACAAACAATAACAATTTAAAATAAAAAATTAAATAAAAAACTTTAAATTAAATATGTTCTTATTAAGTGTAATTACTCATTTTTGTTTATCTGATGAAATAACAAATGGAAATAGCGATAACAATTTTTAAGCCTACTTACAAATAAGGCCAATATTACCATTGTGTTAATTGAATTAAATATCTTTATGTTGAAAAAATGTCCGTTGTTCTTATTTGCTGTTATTATATTTACAAAGAGATCAACAATATATCGCTTGATCGCTCATTTATTTAAGTAATACATAAATAAGTAAATAACTAATTCGCTACAAACGAAATAATACTTGTAACGAAGACGCGGCTTTGCATCAATTTTTTTATTTTGTATCATTATATTATGCATAATAATCGACTTACGAACTAGAAAGATCGGTCATCCATCACAATTTTGTACTTAGAATTACTTTTCACATTCGTAAAAAATAAATATCAGAGTCAATGACTACTGGCAACATTATTTTCATTGCTAATATGAAATCATTATACGCATATTCACGATTCAAGGTTAATATTTTACGCTCGATGCTTTACATATTTACAAATATTATCAACATTTCTTTAAATATATCTATATTTAATAAGTAATCAATTTTTACGAGACAAACAAATTTCAAGAAATTACAAACAAAGATAAAATTGTTATTTCAAAAGGTAACTTTCGAATTTCTTGAAAATTGCATGTCAAGTTTTTTGTGCAAAAAATTCGACAAAGACCTTGAAACGGAACATTCGAAGTTTATACTTTTTGTACAGAAAATTGCTTTAGGATGGAGGTAAAAAAGATGTTCATGCCTCCAAAATGTCGAACAAAAAAGGAAAACAAAATATATGTATATATATATCTATATTTCTGTTTAAAAAGTTTTAACTTCGCGTATGAAAACCGTGTCAATCTCTTTATAAACCATAAAAGTTAAAGAGTAAATAATTCTTCATCTTTTATTTGTTTCAGTTCTGTAGTAAATTATTTGTTATATTTTCTAATAATTCTTAATACGCAAACGTCTCATGCTCAGTTAAATTATGTACATAACAAATATTATACATGATAACATTCATGTACAATTTAAAAAATGTACAAGAAAAAAAATCTGCTAATTTCATTCTTCTCGACAAGTCGAGTATAAAAAGTTCCAGTTTGTACTGTATTTAAGAAATCCCTTAACAAACAAAATTATATATAACAAGAAAGAAACTAAAAAACCTTTTACGAGGGTGATCTCTGACCCCTACTTCCCATACCCTTGATCCTATTTCTTCTTCTAACTCTCCCCCCTCTCCTATTAGGGTTTTGGTTATTCCAGTCAGCTGAACTATTATTATAATTGTTATCCGCTGGATTGGGCCCAAAGTTGTTTCTCATTGTTGGTGGTTCATTCGGAGGACCATAATTGGGTCCATAATTATTATTAGGGGGGAATCCCTGACCCTCGTAAGGAGGGCCCATATCTTGATTATATCCTGACATAGGACTGGGACCAGGACCCAAGAGTCCAGGTCCGCCGTTCCTTTGATTGAAACGTGGATCATAATTCATTTGCATAGGTGGTGGTGGAGGCATCGGTCCCATATTGTTCATGTTGTTCATGTTGGGCATATTGGGCATATTGTTCATTCCGGGCATGTTGGGCATATTAGGGCCCATCATAGGATTCATATTCGATATATTCGGTCCCATATTAGGGCCCATATTAGGACCCATGTTCGGCATATTTGGTCCCATGTTGGGACCCATATTAGGACCCATGGGACCCATCATCATAGATGGAGGAGGAGGACCGGGCATATATCCTGCCGGACCCATAGGCATCGCGTTCATCTCAGGCATGTGCATGTTCATAGGTCCTGGAGTCTGTGCAGGAGTTTGCATTGGTTGTGCAGTAGTCTCGTGGGCTTTTCTACGGGGATCCATGCGAATCAGTGGTGGTGATTTGGGCGTGTCTGCACAACTTTTCACCGTTTGTACCGGAGGTGGCGACATTGGCGAATCCGCGAGATCATTCTTAGTGATGCGGAAAATTTTGCGCAGACGTGGATCGTACTTGACCTGAGGATCATTGCGGGAGAGTTTAAGACCGGTGTAATCAGGCCTTGGAATGTCACAAAGGAAGACCTTATAGGGCATTGGCGGATGACTCGCAATGCTACCGTCGATTTCAGTGCACGGCATGTGTGCAGGTGCGGGCTTAAATGGCAGGCTTAACATTTGACGAAGATCCACGTCAGATTTGCCAGCTGCTGGGGGATCAGTGAAGTTAGCTACACGCAAATCTGTGTCACCAAAGTCCGAAGAGAAACATTGCCGTAGGTCAAGATCTTTACGACGGTGGTCCTGGTCGATGCGCGTACGCAGGTCCGTATCCATTGGACTATCGAGGGAAGTTATGCCGGAACTGTAGATGCTCGTTTCAGGACGGTGATATCTGAAATACGAAAAACAAAGGTAATTTTATTTACATTATTGCACAAGCATAAATGCACATTTGAAATTAGCAATTAATTACCTAAGTGAATCCTTCGTCTCATTCTTAATTTGCGAAGGTTTCACTTCTTCTCGTTGTCTCTGTCTTGGATCTCTTGGGTCCCGTGGATCTCTCGGATCCCTGTTACTCATTCTTGGATCTCTTGTGACACTCTGTGACGATCTTCCTGGTGGCGACCTTGCTGGACTTGACATGCCATTTTCAGTTTTTACTATGTGTGACATTGATAATGACGATTGAACCATCTCCTCGTCTCTCTCGCTTTTAATAATGTCCGAAGTATGAATCGGCGGTTGATATAGGGCCGGTTCTGGCTCTTTTTTTACTGTTAATGTGTTGTTCTTTGAACTCTGTGCTTTAATGCTGGACAATAATTTTGTCACCTCTGCACTGATGTCGATTTTACTTAAATCGCCCAATTTATCAACAATCATTGCTGGTTGTGGAATTTCCGCCGGTTTTAGCACCATGGAATCCACCGGTTCAATTTCGTTTTGTTCCTCTGACGACGCATTTTTATCCTTAAGGGGATCATTAATGACAATTTGTAAATTGTCTTCGTCATCGTCATCATCATCATCATCGTCCGAATACCAGTTATTGTTGTCAGCGCCATTGTCATCCACATCATTATCTAAGTTTTTCAGACTATCTGAAGCTGCGCGCTGCTGCTGTTGTATACGCATAAATAGTTCTTGAGCCTTTTTCGGCATATTTGGCGGAGGTTCTGTGTTTTGTTGAATCACATTGTTGCGTGGTTCTAAAATATAATAAACAGATTTGTTATTAATAATTAAATATAATTTAAAAACTTTTCTTATATAGATATTATTTACTTTATTTTTATTATTATATATGTATATGTATATATATATTATTATTACCTTCGGGTGTTTTAAAGTCTTTATTATTATCCTTATTATCGTAATCCTCTTCTTCAGCTGGCATTTCAATAACTAAATCAGTCTCTTCTTCTCTATCACTCTCCTCTTCTTGCTTGATTTTCGTCAAAGTAGCTATCTCGTCTGCTATACTAACAACCTTTGGGCGCTTAATGGCATTGGCATTCGCATTTGACAATAGTTGCCTCAAATCACAATCTTTAGTACTATTGAATTTATTCTGCAAAAAAGTTTTAAAGTAAATATTAATAATTAATATATGTACAAGATTTTAACTAATCAATTTAAAACCACAACTTAAATCAGTGCCAAGTTTGTATTCATTGATAAAACCATGAACGAACGGCGTAACAAAACTTAAGAAAACCTTAAGCATGAATACATCGTTCGACAATTTGTTTTATCTTAACGAATGGTTTGGATCATCATTTAAGAATTATAACATTAAGTTTATACAATCATATTTTTTCCAATATTTATATGAAAGTATGTTATTATTAATTACCATAATATCACTTTTTTCTTCTTCTTTCGACGCACTATTTTTGTTCATTTCATTATTTGAGTTAACTTCAGTATAGAAATCCATTGCAATCTGTTGCTGTGCTTGAATACCAAGTTGCTTTTGTAATGTATCTGGAACCGTCAAACCTAGTCCAACGTTCGGCAGTTGAAGTCTCAACTGACTTTGTGCCTGCAGTAACATAATTTCTTCAAAAGATACCCTGTCGTCATCAGAACCCCATCTAGTCTTCTTTGAATTTTTTCGATCTTTTTTCTGTGATTGAGCATCCGCATTTGCTAAACAATATAAAAATACAAATATGAACAAATAAATTCATTTAATAAAACAAATAAATAAAATGAAATATTTTTTCAGTTAAAATTACCTTCTCCTTCCTTCTCTGCATTCTTATTGGGAGTAGGTAGGCTTATATCAAGCAAACTCGGAATTTTCGCGTTCTGGTCATTGTTGCCTTGTAAATTTTTCTCTGTGTTGCTTATCATAAGTAAAGCTCCCTCTCTGCTTAATCGTGGGAAATTTCCTAAAATTTCTTTCGGTGCGGTTTCCAAGTGCTTCAATAAAATATTTTTCACCTGCTCATTCAAAGGTTCATGAGAAAATTTACAATTTTCTCCTTGTTGACACTTAAGACCAGTATGATAGAATTTACAGGGAAAATCATGATGCATGTAGAGACACTTGTCCCTCTTCGCACAGCAATCCATAAGGTAAAATTTGCACAGTTCCATTTTTCGTGGCGGCAGAGCGTTGTGAGAAAACGGACAATCATCGCCTCGATGACACTTTCCTTGCATATAATATACGCATATCGATTCAGGATCTTGCTCATTATTTGCTGGCGCTCGACGAGCATTTCGATCATTACGAGATTGGTTTCGATTTTTGTTTTTGTTGCCACCCCGTTCGTTTTTTCCACCAGCTCTTCTCCCTGAAAACATTTACATTTAATATAAATATATGAGAAATGAAAAAAAAATTAACAAGTTTGTTTAAATTAAAAGTAGCAAAAATATTACCTCTTGAATTATTCGCTTTTCTGTCATTGCTATCTCTATTATGCCGACTTGGTCTGTCGTCATAATCTGAATTACTTGAGTTATCACGATCGATGCTTCTTCTTGGTGGTGCAGGTGGACTGTTTTCATGTACATCTTTCCTCACCGGAGATGCTCCGCGTACAAAAAGCATCTCATCATCATCGTCATTGTTTTCATCATCACTGACCTTCCTTCGCTGAAATACCATTAAACAAGTTTAATATTATTTATTGTATACAAATCATTCTTTTTACATATCAAGAGTACACAAATTATAGTTTAGTTACACAAAAAATAAGAGAAAATAATAATTTGAAATGTAATATCAAAGTATATTCTTCTTTTCAATAAACCTTTGACATTATGTAACAATATGGAATGATTGAGATTTATTGATTACACTTAAATCTCTATTAAAAGTCGTGACGTTTCTAAGTGTTGAAAGTGAAATGATCCAAATTTCGCCTTATTTAATTATTTCGCATTAATATTTTATTTTTTGATCAGAATTATTTGTTATGAAATTATGTTTATATAGCAACTTTTTCAATCAAAATATATTTTTTGAATCACTTGTTGATTTTTTTTATCTTTTAGAATACGAAAATCTAATGATAAGTTTATTTATGGTTAATTGAATTACATATTAACTATTAAATTGAATACACTCATGTTTGTTGTCATTACAAATTTGATATATTAATTTAATAAATAAGCTTTTCTTAAATTTTACGAATAATATTTTTATAGAGAAAACAAACCTTATTTCGATCATCTTTACTACTTCTATTGTCATCCTCTTTATCATCTCTAAACCTTTTTCTATTCTTATTATCACGTTTATTATTGCTCTTAGCTTTGCTCGACTTGTCTTGATTTTTGTTATTTCGATCTTCTTCTAGAGCCGCCTTAAGTTGTTTCTCAACATCGCCAGCCCAATCCTCGGAAGGTTTAAACTTATTTCTATCGTGATTTGATGACTGAGAAGACTTTTTGTTATTGGTGCTGCTACTGCTGCTTTTGCTGAATTTGCTGTCGGAGCTTTTGCTCTTCTGATCTGACGATGATTTTGACGAACTTTTCGACGGCTCGGACTGTGGTTTCGGTGGTTCCGGCACTGGAACATCGTCATCTTCGTCTGATGGAATCTCACCATCTTCCAAATCATCCTCATCTACTGTGCTTTTACTGTAATTTTTATATTAAGTTTCATTTATTTTTAAGAACAAAATTTAAATTTAATTAATATTCTTGGAATATTTTTTCAATTGTATTCAAATTTTACGTAAAAACATTTTGTTTATATTCAAATTTAATGCAACAATGAAGAATAACATTTGTAATTATAATTAAAAATTACAAATTCTGCAACAAAAATATTGCACATCTTTCGAATCATTCGAAGTTTATACATTTCTTTTGGCTATAGTATGTTTCTCTAATGAATAATTTAAAAACTGTATAAGTAGATAAATATTGATAAAGAATCAGCTATATAGTTCTTATTGCAACAGCTGTACATTTTATAATGTAAAATAATGAACTTAGTTTTAATTAAAATAATATAATACAATTAATATCAATTAAGTCATCTTTGCAGATTGTTTAATCACCTTTAAAGAATTAATCATATATCAAATAAATTATATTTTGTTATTAATAAAATAATACATTAATTTGTATTTTTAATCACATTATTTTAATGTTCCTGTTTTCAAATATATAAAATATTATAATTTTATGCATAAAATGTTTCCAAACGTTAGTCAAAATGCATCATTACAAAATCAATTCCATCCTGTCATTGAAACTCTTTACTTATCACACATTTGTTGTTATGATACTAATCTTATCTACGTAATTATTACACTTCCTTAATTACAATGAACAATTAGCAAGTTTTAAAGCAATTAAATATCCAAATATTTATATTATTTAATTCATTAACAGATTTATCATTTTATATGTTAGCACAAAAAATAAATTATAAAACTTTATTTATATCAATAAACTCAATATTATCAGAGTACCGAATATCAAAACTTATTTTTAACTCAAATAGCATACCTATTAAAATAATTATAATAATAAACCTATGTGAGAAATACTCATTAATTTTAAAAAATAAAAAAATTATGCAACAAACTTCACTAATTAACAGATTTGTTCATTTAAAGTGAACATGATTAAAGTCATATAGACTGGCTAAAATCAAAGAAGAAGAAAGAAGAAGTAATATGTTTTGCTTGTTTTCATAATATAAAAAATAAAGAAAAAAATTGATTTCACTTGTCGACGACATATCACTTGGACAATTCGTTCATAATATTTAACGGTAATTACTTTGGCTGTTCAGTGCTCGACTGCATAACGAGTGCACATCGAGTTTTCGCAATGATCTGCCTATCAATAAAACTGTGACGAAGGTGTACAGCATGAGTTCAAGTGTTTTGTCATGCTACATTTGAGGATTGTCGAAGGACGCGTGCCATGAGTTGGAAAGTCAACTATAGAAACGGAGCTTCGAGGTACTACTCTTGCTGAATGCCTCGAGCTCTGCTCCCACGGATCCCTTTCCCCTCTCTTTCTCTTTTTCACTGTGTCTCGTTCTTTCGTATGCTCTCCCGAGCCCCCTCCCCTTTCCCCTCCCACTAAGCAATGTGTCACGCGATCGATCAAAGGGCCGGGCTAATCCACGTTTAATAAAAATATCTCACACTTTTGATTTGCTTTCAATCTTTTCAATTTCATTAATATACCTATATTTCTGTATATTTTTGACATTTTTTTACAAATGTGTATATCTTCATATAATTATTTATTATTATATTATATATCATATCAAAATAATATATATGTAAATGTCTTTTAAATGAGCTAAATAATAGATATAATTAGCGATTTAAAATTTAGATTTAGATATCTACTTTGTATTTTTTTGTTTTAAAAACTGGAGAAAATTGGATTGGAAATTTAATTTTTAATTAAAAAGTGAAAATGAATATAATTGTCAAATTTGCTGAAATTTAATATCCAGAACACTTATTATTATTATCTAAAAGTGTATATATATAAATTTTATCTTAAATAGGTCAGTTACATAAACATATACGTTAATAATAATGTATCTTCAATAATTTAAGTATTTTAACTTGCAAAATAAGTATTTTGTTAATATTCAATGACATGTGATTGTTCGCAAATTTGCAACAAACATTATGAAAATAAGTTATTTTGTGCATAAATAAAGGTAACCAGATTAGATATTGTCAGTGAATTAACGACTCAATGACGTAGTTAGAAATGTCAAGAGAAGAATTAACAAGTATAAAGAGCATAATATTCATTTCAGTAGATGTAAACTTTCTATCTTTGAAAATGTTGATTTTAATTAATACGTAAAAAGAAATTAAACAAAAAGTTAAAAATGCGAATAAAAATTAAACAGTTATTAAAAATGCATACTTCTATCCTTATTTTCACATAAAATTTATACGTGAGTTAAAGAATAATGATCCAATTGATGTACGCTGTTTCTTTGAAACGTTAGACGAATATATATATTCATATCTGGCTTATTGAATTTCAACAAATTGACTATTTTTAACTGTTCGTAACTAGTCAGCCCAGCTGTGTAATTTTGAAAACAAAAATAAACGTGTCAAATTAATAGTTGCTTATAATCGGACATTAATAGAATTAAGCATACATTAGTTTAATGTATTTACAGTTTTTTTCATTGAATTTTAAATTTATCCATTATTCGGCTTATTTTTCTATGAATTCATCATAAGTATTTCAACAAACAAGTTAATGTAATACTTTAAAAACATTATTATTTTTAGAATAATAATTTATATTTAGCAAACTGTTTTATATTAAAGAACATTATAACATTACTTTTACTTTCACTTCTTTGCTTGACTCATGCAAGCTTAATTTCATTGTTACTATTTGGAGTTTTAGAGACCCTTGACTATATCACTTTTCAAATTTCCAATACTTTCATATATGATATATTATTTCCAATGCTCAATATTTATATTAATTAATATTTTTCCTAATTTTCATCATTAAAATTTCCATAATCACTCAAGTTGCCAAAATATATAGTTCAATTAAGCTCTACTATTTTTAATGAAATTGGCCTTCTTCTTTTATAAAAAAGGAGACTCAAAATTATCTCTACGATAAAATATTATTAAAAGCGTTAGTCGATAGTTAAACGACAAATTGTGATATCACTGGCAAGTTCGATCACTTGACACACGTTAGATAAAGAAAGATATTACGAAAAAAAGATATACGTATATAAAAGGGGGAAGAGACATACGAAACTTATCGCACAATTGTAACAATAAACGTTGTAACGCATCGTTTGCGCCGCCCACATATTAAAAAGATATTAGATCAAGTTACCTTACCATAGTCCAAAAGAATTTGCGGTATCATATCATAATCATCAATTGTATCATAATCATAATCATAATCATCATCATCAACATTTTTGTAACACCATTTTCTTTTGACGTTAGACTCTTCATTGTTGCATTTTCCAAAGATCGTTGATGTATGTATATATATATGTATGTTTATATACGTGTATGTGTAAATGGAACCTCACATCTTGTCATGTATAGGTTTCATATATACGTCTCTTTCTATACACATGTTTGTATAGATGTCTGTATGTAAAGAAGCTATTATCGCTCTGCGACGACGAAACCCACTTAAAACTTATCTAACAAAAGAAAAGCAATTTTCTTGCGTAAAAAGATGGTTCGGCTTATTTTTAATTAGTCCGATTGATAAATTGAGAATCGAGTTATTGTTATACGAAATGTAAACATAAAATAAAAATCAATTAAATTTAACTCTTCGTAAACTGGATCACGAAGAGTAAAAAAAAAGGCGTTGTTCAGGGTCGGTCAAATGATGACGTAACATATCGTTAAGTTCACCTTGCCCGTACATCCGCCATCTTGTTCTCGTAGGCCGAAATTGTTTGTAACTGGAAAACATGCGGACGACACGTGCGTCGCAGGGCAATAATGCAAATGAAAAAAATAAAAAGAAAAAAAGTAATTATATGCAAAATATTTGTTTTTCTCTGTAAAAAATAGTTTGAATAAAATAAAAGCAAAATAAATAACTATTAAAAAGAGACAGTATATAAACAGAGTAAGACAAAAAAAGACAAAAAATGTTTGTTTGTCCGTTGTTTTTGATGAATAAAAAATAAGGCAAACCTTTGAATTAGAGTCTCGGCCGCGGAAACACTCTCGAGTGCCATTGTTCGGTCGATCTGAGATCGATCGAGGATTACCATGTGCCACTACCAATGACCGCCGTTACGATCGTACGGAATTAAACATTTAAAAAGCGCAGCTTGTGTGTTTAATGTCATTAAGAAGGGAATGGGGGGAGGATAATTGTTTGATAAGTTATTGAACAAAAGCGAGAAAATGAAAAGGGTGTCTCGTTTTTTGACGAAAATGATCGTCGTTTTAAGCAGCTTGGGCGTTAGCGTGTGTAATATATATGTGTCTGTGTATGCGCGCGCTCTTCCTTTTCTATCTCTTTCTTTCTCAATAAACGTCTCGTAACGGTTTTTTCTTCTCTTCTGAATATAATCTTTTTGTGTAACGGTCGATTTTGTCGTGATTTTGCGCACGCGCACGTACGTGTCCCGTTCGTCCGTTGTCTCTCTCGCAAGAACGCAAAATCAATTGTAATGCCTGCAAATAGATTTTTCGGACGAACGCAAATTTTCAAATTTCGTTGTTACGTTTAAAGACAAAAAAAAACCTCGGCCACACGACGATACCTGACTTCCGGTTGACAGAAAAATGGCCGAGAACTCTCTCACGCAGAGAGACAGAGACGGCGCATCGATTCTGCGTCGCGGGACAACGACCAATCGCGGAGACTTTTTTTTTTCTTCGCCTGTCCGTCTCTTTCTCTCACGCGCCAAAAGTCTCGGTTATAAGTCCGTGTTAATGTGTCTATAAATATATGTATATATAAATATGTATATTCAATTAATATTTATATATTATATATACATGTATTAATATTGATGTATGTATGTCCGTATGTATATGTCCGTTTGTGTGTATGTATGTGTTTGTGTATATGGGTATTTGTGAGAACGGATTTTTAACGCTTTTTAAAGCCGCAGTTTGCGTACGATCTGTAGCTGGTGCTTGATACGGCTCTCTCAGAGATCTTAATTGTCGAGCTCTGAATTGCAATCAGTGTTGGAGAGTTTATGAGTCGAGCGGAAACTTCAAAAAGATAACTAAACATCGCCACATCTGGAACTGTTCTGACCGAGGAACAGACGAACAACGCTTACCTGCGTCGATCGGGCAAAACGTCAAGCTCAGTGGGGCAAACAACAAGCCAATCAGTGACAGCGTCGCTGATCACGTGATGTCCCCCACTGTCAATTTGGCGTTTCCGTTTGACGGGCGCTTTCGTCCGACTATTAACGGAACTGAAAACATCGATTTTGAAGACGTACGCGCACACTCGTCGTCAACAATCTTGACTCTCTATTCTATATGTATACGTGCGAATTTTTCAGGGGATTGGCAAAGGCCTTTGTTCGCCGAGATGATTATTATACGACAGATGCGCCTATGATTTTTCTATCGATCCAAAATTTGTAGATAATGAACGGAATTTTAATGCCAAAGCTCAACATTTATTATTTTTTTAATTTAATTATAAATTAATTATCAATAAATAATAATAAAAATATTAATTCGTTTTAAATTAATTAAATATTGGAAATTGTGATTTAAAAATAATTGCTTACAAAATTCAACTTTAGAATAATTAATATCATGTTTATAGTAAATGTTCTTTTTTATAAATATACAAAAAATAAAAGATTTGTTTATGTTATTGTATTAATTATTTTACATTTTGTAATAATAAATTATAATTATCTATAATATTATTAACTTTCAGTAGTCTTTATTGATCACTAGAGTTATATATTAAAATGTTTGTTATTGAACAGTAAACTAAACTTAAATACTTTTTATCCTTACTTCATTTCTCCAACTTCAGTGAATGAGCGAGTTTTTCAAGTCTTGTAAGAAATTGAGGTCAGTGACCAATTAAAAAAGATTCGACGTTGAATAACGTATACAGTTATAATGTATGTCAATATAGAACATGTAAATACATATATGCTTATGTCAATGGAGTAATTTAACTTAGGAAATAGCTACAAAAAAAGCAGACGAACATATATATTATAATAAAATATAAATAAGTACTTGAAATGGAGTATTTACGTGATACATAATGTATTAATTTGAAGAATTATACCATTTTTTAGTAGAGATCAATATGTACATATGCATTACTGTAATCTTTGTATTCTGATAAATAAAGTAACTCAAAATTTATTCAATTGTAAATCCAATCATTCAGTTTCTTAAATTACCACATGTTTCTATTTATTAATCTACATTTTTTGATGCTGTTAACTGTTATTAATGTTTTAATATGTTTTTATTTACATATCTACTTATGCTTTAATTTGTAATATTTTCAAGAAATAACTTTCTAAATATATTGTTTAAATTTACGGAATTAAAGATAAGATTTTCATAAAATATCAACAACTTTTCAAACGATAAGACCGAAAAAGTATTGATTTATTGAATGAGTCATCTAAAGATATTTTGATGTTGTATTTTTTATTATTCATTGAATAAGGATTATGAATAAAAATAGCTTTAATACTGAAGTTAATTAGATGAAAAATATACAGAAAATTCTATTGATTTTCAGATGTGAAGCCAAATGCTGAAAAGAAATGGATTATTATTTATTCTACAAATATACACGCATTGTAGCTATATACTGTTTTTAGAAAGTATTCAGCATTCCAGACTGCTATGCGGCATAGCCTATGCCTATATACCATAATTTTTCTGACCTGATACCTTTTCAAAGCGCGCTTTTATTTGATGACTATATCGAAGTATATCGGCATTTAATATATTATTTAAATAAACAAAATTAATTAACATTTAAGATAGTTTAGTTATTTATACACTATTTACTTTTATGAAAATTAATATATTTTTCTTAATTAATTTTCTGTTGAATACAAATTATATTTCATGTTACATTTTTTGTTTAATAAATGTAATATTGAAACAATATATATAATACTAAACTGTAATATTATTGCTAATTGTGAAATTAAATTGTATCACAGGATGTATAAACAAAAGAAAAAAAATTGGAAAAGCCATCGCAAAATGTAAATTATTTCTCATATGTTGGAAATGTCATTGAACTTTTTACGACGAATCAGACGTGCTTTACTCTCAAGAAGGAAATTATATCTCTATAAGACTGGACATGCGTAACTACAAGACGAGAATGTAATACAGTTTGTTTTGTACATGTAATGTCAAGGCCACAAACGAAACGCATCTTAACAAAATACTAAGCTTTTATTGATTTATTTAACTAAATTAAACAACTGTACAACGATGTAATTTGATCATCTATAAATAAATATTATACTTTTTACATAAAAAAAACTGTTCTACAATATTTTACATAATTTTATATTATTATATATATATATGTGCAAAAATATTGCTTGATAATTAAATTTAGAGTTTTAATTTAACTGATTTTATAATTTGATTTTCGATTAAAAATAATATTTGAATAACAATGATACAAATACTTATCTGCATATTATCACATAATTAGAGTTCGACTTAAATGAGATTTAATTTAATTTTTTATTACAAATTAAAACTTAAGTAGATTTCGTTAAGTCAGCTGATCGATGATGGAAAACAAACGAAATTCCACTAGGCCAACATTGACGCAAAGGTATATCTGGCAAGTGTTTCGGATTCTGAGAATGCCGCCACTCGGACAAATCGCATGTACAGTCAGAATTTTCTGGTGGCATTTTTATTTCTACGCCGTTTACACAGCGCTTACACTTGAATCTAAAATAAATAATAATTATAAATTATGATAGAATACTTTATTGATACATTTATTAATGAATAATCTTATTAAATTAAAATGTTATTGATATACATACTTGTCATGAGTATCTGATACCGTAGTTTCCTCCAATTTAAACAAATCTTTAAGATCATCTGCCGTGAAATGTCTAGCAACATCTTCCTCTTGGTCTACAACAGTAGAACTTAATGCCTTTTTATGCGCTTGTCGTTGGAAAATTTTCTCTTCTATCGAACCAGTCTATATAAAAAATATATTAAATTATTTGAAATAAAATGTTTTGATTCAATAATTAAATAGATTTATCTATATATAAATAATTGCTATCTTACACAAAGAAATCGGTAAACAAAGCAAGGTTTCTTTTGTCCATCTCGCCAAACTCTAGCCATGGCTTGATCATCGTTTGCAGGATTCCAATCTGGATCAAACATGACTAACCGATTGGCACCAATTAAATTCAAACCACAACCACCTGCTTTTGAACTTAACATGAAAATGAATTCTGGATTATCGGGATTGTTGAAGTTCTCTACGACTTTGGCGCGTTTTTTGATGCTCATAGTACCATCAAGTCTGACGTACTTGTAGCTACGTTTATGACATAATTTTTCAAATAAATCTAACGTTTGAGTGTAATTTGATACTAAAACGATTTTGTCATTTGTTGTCGATTTTACTAAGGCTAATAAACAATCTAACACCATCACTTTTCCAGATAATTCTGGTAATACCTCTCTGCAAAAAAAAATCATAAAATTATTAATTATTATGAATGAAGTATTGAATAAAATAACTGCATATCTACTGTACTTACTTTGGATTATACTTTTCAGGCAAAAATTTCATTGCTCCTTCAAAGCCTTCAGCTTGTTCCATAATTTTATCATAAACTAAGTCAGGATGATTGCATAATTTTTTCAAACTAGTAATTCCAGCCAAAGCAGAAACAGATCCTTTCTTTGCCGTTCCAGAATCTTTATCTAATCATGCAAATATTTTTGCATTATTAATATTTCAATAAATAAACATGAAATTTACTTTTATTTGAAAGAGTAAAAGAAATATCAATACCTTGAATTGATCTCCTGATACTATCACTATGGATAAAATTCTTATAAAGTTTCTTCTGCAGTTCGGTCATTTTAATGCACACAACCAATTCGTATTTAATAGGTAAATATTTGGAAAGAAGGGCGCTGGTTCTTCGAATGATACATTTATTTACAACAGATAATAATTCCGTCAATCTTTCCTGTGCTAATTTCCTTTCTGCATCTGTCGCCCCAGCATCTTGGCCTTTTAGAATTGGATTTTCGAACTTTTTTCTGAATTCCTACAAAATGTATATTTTAGCTAATCGAAAACTTAATAAATAAAATAGATATTTAAATAATATAATTAATTAGTGATTAAATACATATTTTATTGAATATTGATAATATAATAAAAATAAATAAATTACTTGGGCAGTTCCTAAAAGTCCCTGATTAACAAAATGTACCAACGAAAAATACTCCGTTAGGTCATTTTGAATTGGAGTTCCACTCAAAAGAACTCGTCGTTTTGCTTTCAAGCCCATTAAAGCTTGGTATGTTTGGTTTTCTGAGTTTTTTAAACGATGACCTTCGTCACATAAAACAAGCCCGACTTCATCTTGATGCAGAACGTGTGAATGCAAACGAAACGTTTCATAACTGATGATTAATATAGGATTTGCGCATCTACGACCGTAAGTTTTCATAAAAGAAGTAAGCTTTTGATCAATTTCTGCTTTACTACCACCATCTATTGCAAGTGGTTTTACACGGTTTCCTAACCATTTGAATATTTCATTATACCAGTTTTTCACCAGAGAACTTGGTGCAACAATTATTGCTTTTTCAATTAAAGGCTTTGCCTCTGGACCTGAATAATTGAGAAAACAATTTTTCATTATTATTAAAATCTAATAAATTTAATCAATTTAACTAACATATAAATATATTAATTTATGTAAACTGTACCTTGTTTTAATAATGTCCACAATAACGTAATACATTGTAAAGTTTTGCCAAGACCCATCTCGTCGGCCATAATACAACCATATGTATTTTCAATACGTTTTCCTGTGACACATTCATACATGAATTTTACACCTTCTCTTTGATGAGGTCTCAAAATGTCCCCTAAAACTGGATCAACAACTACGTGCACCAGCTTTTTATTGCTGTAATAATTAATTTATTGACTCATTTTTATTTTGAACAAAATTAATGTTATCGTTATGTTTGATGAAAAATTGAACTTACTCGTCTATTTTCATAGAATCATGTTTAGTATACTCCGGTGGTGCATAAACGATTAATGCGTTAGGTCCATCTGGATCATGTAAAGCTCTTCTAGGACCCGATAAACGAAGTCCCAAAGCTCGTCCTGATAATTCATATCCAGGAATTGGAATTTTAAATGGTTTAATAAGAATTGTTTTCATACGTAGTTCCTAACAAAATTAAGAAAATATTATTAAATTTGAAAATATATCGTAATCATTAAAATACTTAACATATTTTAATCATTCAAAAATGGAGTAATTTAAGAAATAAATTATCACATGTTCCGAAATAGCTTCTTGAGTGACATTCAAGTCTTGTCCCTCCAAAAAGGTAGCTTTCTGTTCACGAATGGTAAATTCATTTTCAGATCTTCTTGACCTTTTTGTCTGATGCAATATTGGACTATCTTTAATCTTTAGAACATTAAGCCGAGGTAACGTTTCTCCATGTGGAAGCTCCACCAGGGGCCTTTTTCCTGTCTGGCTTGGTGCTAATGATCTTAACTAAAATTATAATTCAATAATTATAATTTTAGTTAATCCATTCATAAAATTGTTTATAGAAGTGACTATTATGTTAAAAATTAGACAAATTTTATAAAAAGATAAAATATTTATATTTTTGAACAGTCCCGTGAATGTAATCAATAATTTTTAAAAATCGTTCTAAACACTAAAATTGGAATAAGCAAAACAGATAAACTTTTTAAGAATTATAATTTTAATAGGTAATAAAATATAATTTAAAAGTAAACAAAAATTTTGTTTACTATTGAGAATCACTTAACCTCGTAAAAATTCTAATTACAAGTTTAGACTTGATGATTATTCCTTTTTACATAGGTATAACTTAATATATAATTTTATTTAATAAACAAATTATAATTACCATTTTATTAAGCTCAACTTCACGTAAAGGAAAACATTTACGACTGAAACTATGTTGCCGCCAAATCAAAACACTTGTCAAAACAAGTTGTTGCTTTTTATCATATCAGACGAACTTTCAAGCGGTACTCAACTTGAATGGAACCGACTGGAATTGACCAGTGAAATATCAGAAACAAGAGAAGCCACTAATAAAAAGATAAAGTGAATCCAAGCATTCGATTGGTCGATATTTTTATAACACAGAACTTGAAGGCGAATTTTAATATTTTTAATTCATTAATTAAAATATTAAATATAAAATATAGAATTTATAATTTCAATGTTATAAATAATATTTTATTTTCAAAGTATTTATAGTAATTAACAAATCGACAAACACAGACAAAAATGTTCGAATTAAAAATATTTATTTACTACTGCGCATGCGTCAAAATAATTTGTATTGTTGCCGATTTTCATTGTTGCTTTTTTGCTTACTTTCGTTCAATTCCGTTTTATTTTTAGTGCACAAGTTACTTATGTCATTACATTTTTCAATGTAAATATATTTAATTTATTTAAACTAATTATAATTTCATGAAAGAAACAGTGAAAAATCGTGTTTAAAATATAAATAATATAAATTTCTGCAATTTCGAAGAAAATAAGATGGATGTAAACAAAACTGCGTCTAATATGGTAAGTTATTTAATTGAATAACACAAAATAAACATAAATAAATAACATAAAAAGAAGAATATACTAAAAAATATACTGAATAATATAAAAAAATGAATATATTTTTACAATAATTATATTTAAAATTATATTCAAATTCAATATTTAAATATTTGTTTACAGTCACTTGATGATGAAGAACCCGAACGTTTTCTAGACATTTTTTTTCGAAAAATAGTGACTTTAATTAAAGCTGGAGCAAATGTGAATATAAGTTTGGACGAGCATCAAAATACATATCTTCACGAAGCTGTGAGATTGAGAAATGAAAAATCAGTGCGAATTTTATTAGTTCGCGGGGCTAATCCAAACATTTACGCCGAACAGTACGATTCAGTTACGAATAATTATGATGCTTTTACCCCACTTCACTGTGCAGTTCAACAGAAATTATACAAAATTGTTCGAATTTTATTGAAATATCACGCTGATACTAATTTGTACACTTCAAGTGGATTCACTGCACTTCATCTTGCAGTCAAGTCTAACTGCATTTTAACTTTGCAAAATGTTTTGTTTTCCTCCGATGTCGATGCTGTTGTAAATAATTATGATTTTAAAGGTATTTTTTGAATCTTTGTTTAATTGATATTGTAGTAATTATATATATATAACAGAAAAATTGATTTCAGGTTGTACGGCATTGCATCTTGCTATTATTTTGAAGAACATTGAAGCTATTGAATTGTTGTTGGATTACAATGCAGATATTGCTATAAGCAATCACGCAGGTTTTATTCCATTTCAGTACATAAATAGTTCAGATGTATTAAATGCAGTTCTAAAGCATCCGAAATTTTTCAAAAAAGAAGAAGAACTTGTTCAGTATTTATGTGAACAAAAAGTTGATTTAAACAAAAAACCCATATCACTTTCTTCGTCCTTTTTAACGTTTGCTATTGAATGTGGATTTGATAAATTTGCGCAGTATGTGGACAAATTAAGTGTATTTGCAGACAATAATATAGATTCTGATTTATATTTTCTGAGGCAGACATTTCAGAATCAGCTTAAGATAAATTCAGCTACAGATATTGTACAAGATTCTGTTTCATAATCGTTTTAAGTAATAATGTTAAAATATCTTTAACCAGTTCATTTTAAATTTAAACAAGAGAGTTGCCATATAAGGTGTCAAATGATTTAATATATATTAACGTGTTTAATACTATTGTACTTTTATTTATTAAAATATATAGTTTAGATTTTAATTAAAATCTTTATTTTAAACCTACTTTTTTATCACGAAGATTATACATTACATTGTTATCATATCGTAAAATTTGGATTACACATTTTCACATAAGCTTAATTGAAGTGAATAATAATTATCTCGAAGGGATTTCAAATATTCTTTATACCAAGGACCATATTTATGATGAATATAAAAATATTATTTAAATATCGAAAAATGTGGAAGATAGTTTGCTAAGAGAAAAAGCACATCGGAAAATATGTTCTTTCACTTTCAATTCATTCAAATTGAAACAAAGTGGAAAGCAATACTTGCAAATATATCAACATTCAAAGTTTGAATTTCGATATTTGAAATATCATGTATTTGCAAATTCCAGGTAGCAAAGCCATCTCGTGTGACATCCGTCACGTGGCGCTACGGCGCGCTTTCTCTCTTCTTCTTGCTAAAATCAAACAGAAGCGAAGAAAAAAGAAAGTGAATGATGAGTAAAATTGCGGGTTGCGCATCACGTCACACATTGTATGGTGTGTCCGTAGCTGGGGCCTGTACCTAACATATTCCCATATCAAAGAGAAAGAAAGCGTGAACGGACGAGAGAGCGAGAGAGAGAAATAAAGCAAGCGAGACGGACATAGAATGCGTGAGAAAGAGGGAGATTCATATATGTGCGCGCGCTCGTGCCGACTTGGTTGAGAGGAAGGAAAGAAGAAGAAGAAGAAGAAAAAGGAAAAAAGAAAGAACCAAGTGGTTGAGAATAATAATGTTAGGGTACTGGTGAGGCCACGAGTGTCGCGAAATTCGTGTGCGTTGAATTGTCGCGTGGGTGGGCGCGTCGCTGGCGGTCTTGTACGGGGGATGTAGTGCAAAAATCTCATCTCAGTGTATGGTTTGTGTGTTTCTCTCGCGCGTGCGACAACATCACGGCGAATGAATATTATGCGGCAACGCGGCGACGGTGGCAGCGGTGGCGACGACGACGAGCGTGCGTCGTCGAGCGATGATCGCGGCCGAGATCGGCGTTATTGAAAATTGTCTTCACATCCGCGCGACGAGTCTGCCGATCAGCCCAAATATATGGCGGCGGCGCGACTCATTTTCCTTGTTGGCATCTTGTTTACGGAAGTGCTCGAGCCCGTGTGCGTCGCAGGTGCGTTACACCAATCAACCCTCAAGTATCCTCAAAAATCCTCAATCAGTAAAACACATTTATTGTATCATTAATAATATTACAATTATATTATTAATCATACTATAATTATATTATTACAATTTTTTACAATATTATTGCTATTAATACTTTGCTATTATTTATATGTATATTCATTCACACGCGGATTTTTGATCAATGAAAAATTGCTCAATGAATGACATTGTTTTCGTTTGAAAGTAAAACGTTTCAAACAAGTGTCATGCTTTGATTTTTTATGCGAAATAATTTTTACTGTTGTTAACTGGATGAATGAATTTTGTTTGCATTAGTTTTTACCATGATACGAACAAAAGCATGCGTGCGTGTTCGTATGTGTGTATGTGTTCATGCGTGCGCCTGTGTCACGCTTATGATGTAACTTTATGGCTTTGTTTTGAATTCCGAGCAGTATGCGGATATCCAAACCCCGTTAACATTTTTGCTTTACTTTTCTTTCTTCTCAGCTGATGAACTGACTGTTTTATTTCTGCAACTGAGAATTCTGTTTAGCGTCTCATTAAGCGGGTTTTCCGACTGTTGCTGGAATGCTGGAATGTTATGGCATTTCTGCGCAGTTAGTTTAGACGATTAGGTTTCTTTGTATGTTGTTGCTTTTTTAGATTTTATTTTTTGCAGATATTTTTATAATGAAATTTTTGCGTAGATATTTAAAGTAAACATTTTTTCACTTAATAGTAACTTTATTTTTGAATACTTGATATATTAGGATTTATAGGTGATAGTGTAGAATTTCTTTTAAATGGTTGTCATAACAATAGTAACACAATTTTCAGCTAAGAAAATAATCAAACTTTCCTTTTAAAAAGATTTAATTAAAGTTGATTAGTAGAATCACATTATTCATTGAATGAATAAGTTTGCAAAGTTTATAACTTAATTTATTTGCATTTTATAGATAATTAATTTTAACGCATAAATTGGTCTTTATTTAAAGGACAATGTGTTGTTTTACTTTTATAATTAAAGTCAATTGCTAATCATCTGAGAGAGTTATTCATTGATAGAGCTTTAAACATTTAATTATGTATTAGCATTACTAAAAATATGTATTATTATAGAATTTCTAATGATAATAAATGAATCATTATATTTTTTCAGCTGAGAGAGAAATCTGTGAAATTTTGTCATCTTTATTTATAACTAATTAATTTTAACACTTCAGTTTCTCTGGATATAATAAAATTAATTCTGAATTACATTCTATCGCTCATAATATTTATTAAGCAGGTAGAAATGAAATGAAATTAACTATCACCATACTATTTGATTTGAAAGTTTATTAAATCATATTAATATAAATTAAAAGTTAAGTATTATATTTTGCGTAGATAAGCATGAGTATTTTTAAACGTTGAGCTTACGCAAAGCTTTTGTGACATACGTTTGAGTGAAACAATATAGAAATAAACGAGAAAATATAAAACGTTAATTCAGCGTATACGTCATAAAAATTAATCTTTCTATACAGGTGGTATACATAATGTGAACATATAAAGTAAATAATCAAGTGATTCACAAATAACGTAAATCTTAAATGGAGTTCAAATGTTTTTTTTTATACATTTTGTTGAAATTATTAAGTAAATTAGCTCAAGATAAGTTCTATATATTTGAAAATTCTATTAACTGATTAGTAAGTAAATAATTAGACAATCTTTTCAATGCAAAGGTGTCAAAGGGATTGGCAGTACTTTGAGTGGAAAAAATGGATCGAAATCGGAGAGCTTGGAGATAGGTTTTTCGAGGAATTCAGGTGTGTCGTTCGTAGTGGAACCCAAAGGAAATGTTACCATTGGACGACGAGGCGTCACTCTTGGGTGTTCCGCGGGTACAAACAATGTCACCTGGCTTTACAATGGAGCTCCTGCACCACCTTGTGGAATATCCAAATGCTCCTTATTGCATTCTGGATCCCTCCATTTATATAAAGTAACAAATATTTAGAATTTTCATCATTTTTAACATTATATTAGAGAATGTTAAAATTGTAATAATTTAGTCTTTTTTTGTATAAAATATATAACACTACTGATGTTGTATTATTTTATTATTACAGAAGAAAAATGTGCAAAAGTTGCAGAAACACAAAGCTCAAGATGCAAGTAATGTGTTTCGAGAAGAAGATGAGTATAGGTGCATAGCTCGAACAAGTTTTGGAGGATTGTTACGTTCATCACCAACTTACGTTCGTTTTGCTGGTTGGTATTACACATATAATAATTAATCTTAATTCTGGATTATATTTATTATTTTATGTAATAAGTAATGACGATTTTGTTATTTATAAATAACAAAATATTTTTATAAATAAAAATTTTATTTATAGAAATTGCTCGAGGATTTAAAGAATCGCCAAAGGATTTAAAGCTTCGCGAAGGAGAGATTGCCAGATTTACTTGTTTCATTAATAGTGTTCCTTCGATACTCAATATTACTTGGCTACATAATGAAACTGAACTGAAGATTACTGCCAACAGTAAGAAGTAAGTTCTCTAACTGTTCATTCACCGAGTAATATAAAAGTTGTAAATTTAAGAAATGTGTATAATAAATGTGTCAATATTTTCTAGGTATTTCTCTATACCACCTGGTGTTCTATATATAAACTCAGTAAAACTCGCAGATGCGGGTTCATATAGGTATTACATCAGTTATTAATTCAAATATATATTATATTCTATTTGACGCAATAAAATATTATACATTTTATTTTTTTAGATGTTCAGCAACTAACAATTACCTAAATAAAACTAAAAGAAGTAAAGAAGCAAAGCTAACGGTTTTATCAAAGTACGAAATTGCGGAAGAGCGTGAATCTTCAATTTTATTTCCGCAAACTTCGTATCGCTATTCGTTACTTAATGGTTCCAGTATTCGTTTGGTTTGTGCCGCATCTGGATTGTCAACACAGGGCACGGTTTGGTCGTTTGTTCCTCATCAAACAGGTGAAACAACTAACACCAAATACAATCTTGTTCACGTTTAATATTATTTGTTTACTACAAAATATATATCTTTTTACAGATGTCACACAGCCACATATTCTTTTAAATTCCACATCCAGTATAAATATTTTAAAGTTAGATAACATAAGTGAATCCAATGCTGGTTATTATTTATGTTCATTTGCAAACGATAATTTAAACTATCAGGTAATTATTATGATACATTATATTAAACAAAATGCACATTCTGCTTTATCTAATTTTATTTCTATTTTTGTATAGAATATAACAATTGAAGTGTTGGTTCCACCAACATTTTTAATCAAACCAACGAACCAAGTATGCCCAAATGGCATAACTGCGAGATTCGAATGTCAAGCACAAGGATTACCATTGCCGAGAATCTATTGGTTCAAAGATGCTGAGAATGTTACTACCAAAGGTAACAATATATATATTATTATATTTCATCATCAATAATTGCCATTCATAGCAATTTGAATACATTTATTTTAGCTACTTTGTTCCTCTGCAAACAAAGTATTAACTTACAATAGATTACATTCTTCTTTCTATTTGTAATATAATAATACACATATAATAGATTCTGCATAAAACATATTATGATGTAATGTAATGGTGAAACTTATTATGATTTTAAACAAAATATTTCGTCTGTATCACTTTTTTATCTTGCACTTTATTTATTTATCCTATTGAAATGTATCACATTATGCAACGGAGATTACATTACGTTTAAATATGTTTGTAATATGTGCACTAAAAGATAAAACAATTTGTTTACATTTATAGGACGAAGAACAGTTTACGATAAAGAATTTAACAAAGTGGAAATTGCAATTGCGGCGACAGTTCCGTCGGATTCCGGGGTTTATCAATGTGTTGCTGTTAACGCGGCGGGAGAGATTTGGGCTGCTGGTCGGCTTCAAGTGAACACATCGCGAAACAGTCCCGCCGCACTTACTTCCCTCAAATGTCGCGCCATTTCTCCTGTTCGTATGCTCATTTCGTGGGATCCACCAAAGTTTTTATCACATGATAGTATTACTGCCTATACCGTCCATTACAGTCGTGTGGGTCAGTATTTATCTAATTTTGAATACAAACTAAATTTCAAGGTGCTTCATAATAATATTATTGAAATTATTATAATATATTAATTCATCAATAGAAGGTGGCAAAGAAGAGGTTTCACCGCCTGAACCTGGAAATTCAACTTCCGTAGAAGTGACAAAACTCCTTCAACCTTTTACAAATTACTCTTTCTACGTTCGTGTCTGGAACAATCACGGAGCTAGCAATCAATCCGCGAGTATTATTTGCATGACCGCCCCTAGTGGTAAGTGAATGTTTATCTAAAAAAGTGATAATTTATGCTTAAGCTTTACTGAATCAATTTACATTGATTTCGGTAAACCTATTGCCGTTCATGATAATAAATCCTGTTTATGTCTATTCGTTATAGTTCCGAAAGCAGCTCCAAAGATAAAACTGGATGTGATTGGTAGTACAAAATTAAATGTAACGTGGAAACCGTTAACAAAAGAGGAAGCCCAAGGCATAATCGTTGAATATAAAGTACAGTGGAGACTTCATCAAAAGAGCGCCTCGTTTCGAGTTCAATCATTGCCTGCCAATGTTGAACATTACATTTTAAAAGGTTTGTATGAACAACAAGACTAAATTTCTATATAGAAAAAAACGAATTGCTAATATTATAAAATAATTGAATTATTTATACTATTTTATTGTAAAATGTACATTTTTTCATTGTAATGGAATTTATAAAGTGTTTTTCTCAATACATTTTCTTTACGATTAGATTTAATTCCCGGTGAAAAATACGATATACGTGTATTAGCAAGGACAGAAGAAGGTTGGCCTAATATCAGTGAATCTCAATTGAAGTGGACTAGTATAACGATGCCTTTATTAGAGGAAAATCAGTTGGAGAGAATCATGCAAATGGAAATGTTGGACATTAATATGACTACTGTTAAAGTAATTTAATAATTTATTAATAATAATATTTATATATATAGAATATATAGTTTTATAATGATTATTTATTGCTGAAATTAGGTAACATGGAACACTAAAGAGGACGCTCACAACCATATTACAGAAATGTTCGATTCGTGGGAAATTTATTTAGAAAATAAACAAGGGGAAAAAATCTGGTCTTCTGTTTTACCGAAAAATGTTTCTGAACAGTTAATATCAACTTCAGGTAAAATATTTCTTTAAATAATCGAATGAAATATTAAAGATGTTTTAAAGAAATTAGTTTATGAATTTAATTGATATTATTTTTAGAAGTAGATGCAGCATACACTATTGAATTGTGTATGAAAGATGGAGATAATACTGTGGGATGTTTGGTGGAACCGGTGAAAGCTACTCATAATTTACTAAGTATATAAGCCAAACCTATTAATAAAATGTGTAAATATGTTATATTTAAAAATTTAAAAATATTATTTATAAAACTTTTTTATTCTAGCTAATATTCCATCATTAGAAGCTACGCCACTTTCTTCAAACTCAATTCATTTGAAGTGGACAGCACCAAAGACGGACAATGATAGTTTATTTGAAGTATGCTATCATGCTGTTCATAAATTAATCAGCTCCTTGAAATGCATGAATGTGTATGTATTATCAATAATATATTATCAATAAAACTTGCATTATTATGTGTTATATTTAAACAAATATTTGTTTTGTAATTGAATCAAATTTGTTTCAGAACTGATTCTGAGATTATCATTAATAAATTGAGACCATTTACACTTTATCAATTCAAAGTAAGAACGTTGGGAAATAATAACTCTTTTTCTGAGATGGTCGAGTGTTATTCTAAGGAAGATGGTAAGTTGATTTTTAAAAATTTTGTAAAATTATACATTTTGTATATTTTTAATAATACAAAATATTAATATATACCTTGAAGACAAACATCTAAATCTGATCTGTATTTCAGTTCCAGGTAAAATCGAGGGAGTACAATGGTTTCTCACTAATCGTACGACAGTTCGTGTGGCTTGGAAAGAACCAAGTAAAGTGAACGGCGTAATTCAAAAGTATCTTGTCTCGTACACGACTGACTTGACAAAGTCACCTGCCGATTGGCAGACCATCGAAGTTATCGGAAACCGAACGTTCGTTAATTTGCCATTGCTAACTTCGGGTAAACGTTATTTTGTAATGGTTCAAGCGTCAACCCAGGCAGGTTTCAGTAAACGCTCGGACCCAATTGTTATAGTGACCGGCAGTGGTTTGCCTTCAAAAATTCCGAGTTCATCGGACACACGTAAACCACCACCAAACGCAAAGCCTGATCAAAGTCTGGGCATCATTCTTGGCGTTGGAATCAGCATTGTTTTCATTACGATTTCATTGTGCAGTATATACTGTCGACGTAAATGCGAAACTGCTCGATTATTGCGACAAAGTGCACAGGCGCAAAAATTGCGTTCTTTGCCGCGCGACTCCAACGGATGTTGCATCGAGCGAGCTTCTACGTCAACCAGTCAGCACAATGTTTCCGTAAATAAATCCGCCAATGAGATTGAACTTGCGGTACTTTGTCCAGTCACGCCAATTACCAATCAGCATCTTGATACTAAAGGTGCAGCTAATGGTATTATTGAACCTTGCGTTAAGGATCCTCTGCTTGTACCATGGCAACTTAATGGAGATTGCAGGGATATTAACGTTATGGAATGCTCGCAGGTAAAATATGTTTATCCAAATCATCATTAGTTCATAAAGTAATCAAATTTTCTTTCATTCAAAATATAATACGAATATTTTTTCAATAGCTCAAACAAGCCGGAATTATCTCGGCATCGCCAGAGCCACCTTTGGAAAGCTCTGATCAAGACTTAGACTCAACACAGCTTACTCTAGTGAACTGCAGCTTACGCGCGAGTAACAATAGTCTAAATAATAATTTAGCCTGTGCGATGAGTGAAGCTGTGCTGGACAAAGTACCACATCCACCACCAGTGCCAATTCTAGGACCCAATGGATGAAGGCTGCAGGCACAAATTCACTTAAGACGGCGCTAGCAATAGTTGTACATAAAATCCAAATCCAACTGGTAACGTATCACAACGTCAAATCAACTGTCTTTATGGCTACAAAGTGAACCTGAACAAAAGTACAATGGTTGATTTAAACAAAAAATAATACAAAAAAGTAAAGAAACAGTACCAACGCGAAGAATACAAAACTAGGCAAAAGGTCTATATTGGTTTTCATTCAAGAGTAATGAGACACAAATAAAAAAAGAGAAAAATTGGAATTATAAACTGATATTGTACATAGATTTATCGTTATGCAACATGAATGCCTATATATATACACATTTAAATATATATATGTACTTGTATTCACATAATGCGTGCGTCTCGCAAATGAGAGGCTCTTAAATTTCTTTCTCGTGAAAGTTACACGTCCGATGTATACAGTCATTCCACGGGTTTTGCGCCCTCTTTATTCAGGGATTGCATTTATGAGTAACAATCACTCAAAAGACTTGAAATACGACACCGCTGGAGGGACCTCAGAGACTTACTTCCACAAGTTACAAACCATCTTCGTTCATTTAAAACTGTCTTTTTACCATTTGTAAACAGAATAAATTGTTTTTATATAAACAACCAAATTATATGTTTTGAATGAACAAATTTAGTGAAGTAACTTATCACTTTACAGAGACTGTTAAATTTTCATATTTATATATGTATAAACATATATATATTACCTACATATTAAAATATACAAAGTATACTATCACCTGGTGCACCGTGTTTGCACCAGGATGATGCCGCAAACAATCTATTAACAATTAACAAACAATCTAACGACAGATCGTCGAGCGAGCGTTCGCCGATTCGCGTGAAAATCGAATCTTTCTCCCTCGTTGCCGCTTCCGCTGTCTCGCTTTTTCTCGCCTTTCGTTCACGCGCGCACTTTCGCACTTTTGGGGTAGTTTTTGGGAGGGTGGTACCACCTTGGGATTTTATTTTATATGGGGACGCAATTTTACTCGCTTACTGGGG